>CM031244.1:611809969-612032051 GCA_018340775.1 Taxus wallichiana var. yunnanensis
GACTAATTCAACCTTTTTGGATTGGGTCTCACTTCTTCTTCATGCAGATCAGCAACTGAGTTCGAAAGAACACATGTCTACGTCAAGCAAGAAACCCACCAAACCAAGAGGAAAGGCTAAACTGACAGAAGAAGAAATGAAATACAAATATCAAAGGGTCAAAATGCCCGAATCACAGGCTGAGTGCAGTATGGATGTCAGGGACTCAGAGTTGGGTCACATTGACATGGATGAGTTCTGGGTTAGAACTCAGAAGGTTACAAGAAGTCCATGGATGGACAAGCTAATAAGCGGTGCCGCACTTTTGCGGAGGAATCCTGTCATTGTACTGTGAACAATGAGTTCATGATGGTAGTTGCGCGATCTTTCAACAAGGACACAAGATGTGTCGAGAACAGCAAGGGCGAGGTGGTTATAAACCTCACTGCCCGTCATTTTGAGTTGATGCTTGGCATCCCTCACCACCGGAACTACGTGGTCATTAGCCAACAGAATGCATCAAGGCACAGGGAAGACAACGAAGGCGGTGCATGCGATTAATGAATGAGGTCTACCTAAAGAATAAGAAGGTAGTGACCCGGTGGCCTCGAGACTATCCACCGAAGTGATTTCTTAGAGGAACTCGGTGATTCTATCACCTTCTGAGCGAGTCTTCGGCTTTGGATGCCCACTATTTCCATAAGTGGATCTTTGCAGTACCTAGAAACAATGAATAAGAATTTGCCCGATCGGCGCTTTTCTTTGGGTGAAATAATCAAGCACACCATCTCTCGGCAGCTACAGTGATTCACTTAACGGAGTGTTCCATATGAACTCCTATGTAGTCTATCTTTGCAGCGTCAATCGAAGGGATTATCCGGCTGAACCGAAGTGGAGTATGGCCTCGAGCCAAGATATTTGATTACTATCCAGAGCCGAGAGGCCGGAGAATAGCATCCAACATTTCGCAAAAGTTAACGATGCATTCTTCTATCATGTCATCTGCCTACTGAGGCCGAACATGACTCATAGCCGGACAACCAAGAACATAGTGGCAGTCACAGAGAAATGGGGGGCCCTGTTCACCCAATTTCCCACGTTCACCTATCTAAGGGCTGCCAACTTTTTGGGAGAGCCGACCAGGCTACCGAGGTATGCTTTGGGCCAAAGCTGATTCTACTGGAATTATCAAGGCAGCTGGTCACATACCATGAGAAGTGCCTCAAAAGAAAGAAGGGCGGAACTCCTTTCCCCCTCACAGTGGGCCGGTACACATGCTCCTCCTATCACAAGGCGAAGGAAATGTTCGCAGAGCTGGAGTTGCTAAATTTGAAACATGACTTCCCAGCCAGGCCTACCTTCGATCCTAGGAGCTGCCTGCCAAGGGCTAAGCTTGATCCGATCCATGTCCCTCAAATTGAGGATATTTACATTGACGTTCTCCATGAGGTGGAACTCAGAAGAAAGGATCACTCTCGCTTGGCATTAACGGAAATCATCCAATACGGAGTGGCCATTGTCCCCAAAGGCTTCCAAACCACGGAAGACGAAGTAGACAAAGTGTATAATGACACAGAAGGGGATGATTGGCCCTTCCCGGACATTGACAGAAGCAAGGCTCCTCAAACAATTGAGGAGAGGGTCAAGGAGACTATGCGGAGAACAGAGCATTGGTGCCGCATGAACGGACTGATCTACCTCGGGGTAGATTTCACAACTTCCCCTTTGGGCAACGCACCTCCAAGGTCAAAGAAGCTGCTGAAAGGCAAAGGTGCCGAAGGTGAACCTAGCACCATTCAGGAGGAAGCCCCTGAAAGTCCTCTTCCTTCAGAGCCTGAACAAGTAATAACTCTGGATTCGCCAGAGAAAGAATTGACAGAGGATAGTCCTATACGCCCATCCACCCATGCTCATGTCGGCGTCGCTACAACTTCGAGAGGTCCCTTCTATCCCTTCTTCTTCTCTTCCTTCCCTCCTCGAGTGACTCAAGCAACCACTCCTTTGGTTGTGTCCTCTACCCCTTCTTCTACTCTTTCCCCCGCCTCTTCATCTATCTTCTCCTCCCTCCTGATTTGTCTTCTTCCATTTCTTCCCTCATCTCCGAGCTCCCTTCCCTTCCTATGTCTTCTGCGGTTGCGGTTTCCCTTCCTCCCGTGGGCACTTCCTCGGCTATTCTTTTGATGTCGCCGCCGCGTGTCTCCACGTTTTTCCCCTCTTCTACCGTTGCTGCCTCCCCCTCTGTCTCTGGTCCTTCTTCTATAGGACCAGCTTGGATCTCTCAGCAGCTGAGCCAACAAAAGAGGAAAGTCCCCATCGCTCCGATGGACTTTTCGGTCATTCCGGCTAAAGGAGTAAAGAAGCACAAGCCGGTTACACGCTTCTCGAAGAGCGCTGCAGGTGAAAGAGTCATGGAAATAGCATACCCCAACCCCCTCAAAGAGAAAGAAGATCTGTCTCCAACAGATTTCACCGTGACCCAAGTCACAATGGGGACATCCTCAGAAAGTCTCCAGGGGGAAGCTCTTTCCGCAGTGGATGCACTCTGCAAGAA
This sequence comes from Taxus wallichiana var. yunnanensis, assembly GCA_018340775.1. NCBI lineage: Eukaryota > Viridiplantae > Streptophyta > Pinopsida > Cupressales > Taxaceae > Taxus > Taxus wallichiana. The sequence goes on from CM031244.1 coordinate 611,812,500, forward strand.
GCTTCAGGAAACGAAAGAGGAGAAAAGGCTACTGAAGGAGCAGAATAAATACCTGCTTCAGGCCTTACAAAGATGGGAAGTGCACCTCCCACAACTGCCGCCGAGACTCCTGAGCTGCTCAGTCAGGAGAAGATCAATGAGTATTCAAAGATTGGCGAGCAAGGTATGGCTGTTTCTGCTTGGAGGAGCCAGATCATCAAAGATAGTGAAAAAGTAATCGCCGAATATATCAGTTTATACCTGAACATCGAGAAGGCGAACAAGGAACTCCAAACATTGGCAGGCCCAATATCAGAAGAGTTAGAGCATGCTAGACTCCAGCACGAGACCTTCCAACAAATGTTCGACTGTTCAGTCGAAGATCTGGTCAAGTTCGGAGTCTTCGGCCATCCAAGGGCCCTCAACAAAACTATGTCCACTTTGGACTATCGGATAGATCAGCTAGAATTCGTTTTGGAAAAGATAGACAAGGTGAAGGAAGAGGCCCTAGATGCAATGCATCAAATGGAGAAAATTGTTCTATCTATGACTCCAGGGTTGCTCACTCCTTCCCTCACCTTGAGATCAGCTGATGATACTATCCGGGTTTTCAAGGAGATAGCTTCTCAAGGGATAGGGCCAGAAGTCACGTTCGACACCGAATCCATCAACAACTTACTGGCCTGTAGGGACTTCATTGGTTTCCTTATCGAGGCGGAGAAAGATTATTCCAAACTCCCAGAAAAGCTCATGAGGCGAGCGGGAGACTTGCGAAGCAATCAGTGAACGGCACAAGGATCCATCACAGGATCAATTTGGGCCAATGATCAGCAAGTTCTTGGAATACCGCGCTCAGTTCCACATATCATCACCTGAGCAGCACCAGAAACAGGCAACCCCTTTTCGGCCGCAGGATGATGATGATGAGTAGCTTCTTCTTCTTCTTCTTCTTCTTCTTCTCCTCTCTATTCTCCGACTTTCTTTCCGTAATATCTGAAGTAAGTTGGCACAAATGATGACATCATCCATGTTGCATCATGGGATGATGTCATCCATCAAAGTTGTCAAAGTCAACATGACTTTTGGATATTTTGTAAATATCTTTGTAAATAAGTGGTTGGCTCCATTTTGCCTTCTCTCCTCCTCATTTTCTATAAATATGAGAATACTTGTTGTATTCGAGAGGTGAACATTTTTCAGATAGAAATAGAGGTGAGGAGAGAAAGACTTTGAGCTTTCTTGTAACAGAAAAGAACAGTAATACAATTATTCAGACTTTGTGCTCAATAGCTGTGTTATACATTAGATCTTTCTTACGTTAGATCTGTATGTGTTTAATCTGTTGGATTCATATCTACTTTTCCGTCATTTGTTTATCAGTATTGCTTTGTTTATTTATGCAAGTAGGTTTGGCTCTGTTTACTACCAAACTAAAAACATAAATCTTCTGACCTTTCTGCTTTGGAATTCATTTCTTTTCTCCCTTCGGATCTGTTCTTTCTCTTCTCCCTCTTTCATTCCTTTCTTTTCGCAGCCTGGAACACTCTACTGGGATGAGATCCCAACCGAAGCGAGAATCTGTGAGACTTGCATAGGTTCCTGCTAGTGGAAATAGCAATAAACCGCTTTAAGCTTTGTTTGCCTCAAAGAGGGGCTAAGCCTGCTATGACACTTTTGTTGGCTCGTCTATCCATAGATCTGTCCACACGGCATGATTTTGGACCAACACCCTTAAAGTGGACTCCTTGCATGTTGATCCAGGCCCTTATCTTGTAATAGATTGAACTGTGCATATCATGAAGCAATAAAATACAAGTTTGTGGATGCATCTTCCCCTGTTGTGTTTGTTTGCAATATTCTTTCCCTTTCAACCTTCATTACAAAATATTGTGTCTATTTTATGCTCTTGCAAGAACTCATTATTATTGTGCATGTATGAAATATTGTTGTGAATGTAATTGCCGGGTTGTGGATAATTTTATCACCCCTTCTAGTATGCATTTTACTTCTATTTTTCACACATTGGAAGACTACTCTCACACCCTCCTTTTATGGTGTATCACCACTTTAGTGTAGGATTTCATTTTATGCATTCTCTCTCCTTGGTCCCTTAGAAAGTTAGATTAGAATAGTTAGTTTACCCTGCATTAGAGTAGATTGTGGCAGGTAGTTTAGGAGCAAGAACCAGCTTTCTCTGGAGGTCTATCTCAAGTAGCAAGTCCCACAACTTGGAGATAGTACCCATGTTATCCAATCACATCATGAGTTCAAGTATATGCACTTGTGTAAACATAAGGGTGTTGTGATTCGGTGATAACATGACTTTAAGAGGCTCATGCACACGTGTTGCTTCCATGAGAGTGGTCACTAGCATGGGCTATAAATATAGATCAAACATCTTCTTTAGAATCCATTGGTCACTCTTCACACATTGTACCTTGATCATCCCCGTGCCTTTTTCCTTCTTCTTGTTCTTAAACATGTGCTCATAAATATCTGGAAAATCCTCAACCTTATTGGGTTTTCCATAATATGCAAATATCAACCTCTGGGGACACTTGCACTAGTAATGATATAGAGATTCACAAGTGTAACACATACCACACATAAATATTCCTTGACCTCCACAACCTCAGCCCCTATATCCACCGCAGAATCCAACTTCGTTAGCATGCCCTTTAGAAGGTTGAGCTTCCTGCACCTAAGAACTACTTGCCACAATGGTTTGATGCAACCCAGTCTCGCATGCCTCATGGATCCAATCTATCATTCGACAATCCTTCATATCATGAGTGTGCGCGTTAAATATCTTGCAATACATAGATACATTCTTCATCATTGTGCGTTGCAGAGGGGAAAATTTCGAACATCATGGTTCTTGTGGCATATCTCACAAGACTGTGATAGTGCACACATTGTCCTGCACTAGTAACTATTCTTTGTATGGACTTCAATGTCATAGTTAGTGCACCACAAACCACAACATGTCTCATGCTCTAAATTAGCTCTAAGATATTCTCCAATTGCTTAGCCATTGCTGCTACCTGTGCCTCTAGAAAAGGGCTCACTCTAATATCAATGCTCTTGACCGCTTCAAGCACACATAGTTCCTTCTGAGGCCTCGCGTGGATCTGCATATGTCTTATGAGATAAGGTCCTTATAAATGGGGTCAAAAAACCTCCAACAAACCACTATGTGTGTTGACTGGGATGAATATAATATTATAGTTTAGACAAGATAGTTTGAAAATGAGCCTCATACTCCATCACACTTTCAAATAAACCTGCCTTAATATCCTTGAGCGCGATTATAATCTTCTATGAAAACTCTAGAATTTAGAACTCAACCAAAAATGGTGCTCGCAAAGCATCATAATCCACCACAGTCTAGTGTGGGTCATACTTTCATGTACCAACTACATGTGTGCCCTTGAAGTGTGGTCACAAATTAACTTGCCTTTCTAGTAGGGGTTGTAATGCCCTTTACTCTCCATAGTAACTCACACGTATGCACATGTTCAACACCATCCTCCACACCCCGTACTCTAGAAAATGAAGAAGCGTCTCAAAATATAGCTAAGGTGTCGGTTGTGGTTGTTGAGGCGATGTCCGACGTGGCTAGTTCAAAGGTGGTTGTGGTCCCTACCTTGGGGTAGGTCCGGACCCGAGATCCATAACCTCCATAAGGATTTCCTCTGTGCGGTGGTGACCTGAACCTCCTAAGCCTCCTACGTTGCCTAAGATCTTAAAGATGAACTTCTTTATGTCTTGGTTGTAGTACTAAACTAGATGCATGTCATCTCGCTATATCGTAGCACCTTAAGATTACTTACAATTATCTGCATGCCAATACTCTTCCCGATTATGAGCTTGTAAACAATCCTCAAAGAGTACTTCCAAACAATGACGCTTTTGCGTGGACATGTGTGCATTCTTGGTATGTTGCCCTTTCGGAATCGAAAGTAAATTAATTCTACTTGTATCTCCTTCCCTAAAAAGAGACGATGTTTTCTTTCCTTCACTACACTACCCTTCAACAACTACCTCTGGATATGGAACACCTTATGCAAGGGCTAGGTAGCAGATTGGGTTAGATGCGTGCTCGCGGTTCTCATTATTTCCTCTTATGCACTCTCATATAAATTTGATGGGGTCTCTCTACTGTGCTTTCCCAAAGTTAAGAGGACATGATATTATGGCTCCTCGTCTTCCATGAGGGTCTAAAAGCCTTTACTAGTCATCATTCTTCATGATAGCAGCGCTGCGTCAACTTCCCTTTGTCACACTTCATTATACTTGAGCCATATTTCCTCTCTCTATATTTCTTACGCTAAGAGCCACTTTGCCATCCTTCTATACACTGCTCTGCTACCCATGCGCGGTGGGGATTTATCTAGCCATAGGTAATCTTTCCAATCCCAATTCTATCATCAATATCTTGATAGCTAAAGGTAACACGCGTAAATAAGATCCCTTTGGGTCACACAAAAACTAGAACTCAACTTCCTCAAGGCAAGAATACGTAGAAATTGCATACTTTGAAGTATAATTCTGCTAAACACCTTCCCACCAATGATCTACAACTTTAGTCCACACCTCATCCGAATCAAAAGCGTCTAGTAATCTTCCTACATCCAAGCTCTCGTTCTGGCGAAAAATTTTGTTTGATGCATAAGTTGTCAACTATCAATATAACTCTGCTAGCAAAAATTTAAAGAATGTCTCATACAAAGAGTCATACAGTTATCTTCTACCACTTTTGCGCATTGAAATCAGGTCTAGTGCTATATCTTTGTGTAAACAAGTCTTGACCATCTTCTACCCAACTTTCAATGCTCTCTAAAAATAATCGATCGCCATTTGCATGCAACATCTTGGTAGAAAAATTAAAAGAGGTCCCGAAAACAGAGAACCAAAATGTAGTCTTTTTGTTACCCAAACCAAAGCTAGGCGTCTAGCACTTCTTTCGAGATAGATCGAATGCTCACCCGAAGCATGCATAACCACCAAGTCCCTCTTTTATTATGCTTTCCAAGGTATTAGCATACATTTTTTCCATATTTATAACCAAGACATTCATTCATGCTTAACCTTTAACATAGCAGTTTGGTAATGTTTCACCTAATTCTAGATCGTTTCTTTGAAGTATTGACGAAACAAATAGGGTAACGGGCATAGGAGGAATACTTGTTCAAATGTTGGTTGATGGGTTGTTGTGCGTGTATGACTTTCAAATCCACAACTGATTGTGAGAACTTCCTTTTGGCTAGGAGGAACTACCTGTAATGAAAAGCAAGACCACAAGAAGGAATTAAACAATATATGCAGTGAACTGCCTAGCATATGCTAGATCCGGGAAGTGCGATACTTCTAGTGGCTATCACCCATTATTTTAAAAATTAACGCTATAAACAAAGTTAATACTATTGTAATTCGAAATGATTTAAGTATCTCAATTAAAACACAATAAGAAATAGATCTAATCTAACAGGCTAGGTCAGAATAGGATCCAAAGGTCAAGTGACTAGTTCTGGATCTCTGTAGGTCTGATAGAGGTCTCAGGTATATTCGCAGATGGATGAGGGTGAGATGAAATTAGGTGGGTAGGTCTCTGTTCTAGGTTGTATGGGCAAATACAGAGACCAATGTCGGTTAAGGGTGACCGACGGTGGTTAGGTGTAACCGGTGCCGGTTACTGTGGAAATCTGGGAATGCCATAGAACAAGCTTTGGGTCTCCTTTGTGATTGCACAAAGGATTTTTTTAGTCGGGATGAGGTATTGGGTGACTTGGGTAGGATTTGTGAGATTTTAATGGGTATATGGAGGTGGAAGTGTTGGATAAGGTCAATAGGTGGGTAGGTAAACAATAGATGATAAAATAATGATGAAATGAAATAAACCATAGAAGTATGATGTTATACTTACTGGGATTCTAGTCCTAGATGTCTGTGAGTGAGGGATGGAGGTGCTAATGAGAGGTTTGAAGGTTGCAAGTGATCACCAATTGAAAGAAAGCTTATGCATGGGTTGCATGTACATTCTTCTTTGCTTGGTTAGATCAGATCATAGCTGGGATGGCTATGCAAGAGAAAGTGCTTGATCTCCTTCCTTGCATGTGTGTTCTCTTTGGAATTTGCTCTCTGAAGATGTGTTATCTCTCTGAGATGTGTTAATGCTCGCCAACCTTCTGCCAACGTTTTCCAACCTTCTTTTTTTCAACCTCTAACCTCGAGAATAAGGTTGTTTTGGGGTTAAAAGGGTAACGACGGTGGTCCGGATTAACCGGCGACAGTTAGGATTAACCGACAATGGCAGGGATTTCCTAGGTTTACTAAATTAGGGAGATCCTCTTGATTTCCTTGGATCTCATGTCGTTAACCCATGGATTAGACTGGGAGCTTCTTGTAAGCATGCAGGAATGTGGTTAGAGGGAATGTAGGCATTGATTTTTAGGGTTTGGGTAAGTCTTAGTTAGTTATGGCAACTTACTAAGAATAGGTTTTAGGTTGAGTTGGCTTGATGAGGTGTCTAAGTGAATTAGATGTGTGGATATTATTTAAAATAAGATATTTAAATAATAAATATAGTGAGGATAATGAATTAATTTAATTAAATTAATATTAGTGAGGTGAAAGGGGCCATGGCTAGGTGAATGTGATGAAGGGTGTTTATTCGTCGAGGGACCAAAGGGGAGTGTGACCTAATTTTAGTGTCTACATTTTGCCCCTTTTTGTTGCGTAGCTTGTATTGGTAAGCGACACTGACAAAAATAAGATGTGGTTGCCCCATGTATGGGTGAAGGTGATCCCCTCAAACCAAGAACGACGAGGTAAAGCAGGGTAGAATCGGTGAGTGGTTTGATAAAAGGTAAATGCGAGGAAAAGGCAGTGGGGGCACGGGAAAATGGTAAAAGGTCTACTCAGAGCCATTCTAGGTAATGGGTTAGGGTCAAAGGTAGGAACAGTCAAATGCACGCACACGTCTAAACTGCAGCACGTTACTGGGTTGAAGAGTAGGCAAACTCTACATCGTCTAAGGTCGATAGGTTTATCTAAACAAGGTTGAAGTGATTCTGGTATCCAAGGTATAGGATATGGTCAAGAAACACAATGTAGGTTAGGTACATGAACGTTTAGGTATGTTCCAGTACACCAAAGGTAGGGTCAGGATAAACGGTCACGCGTAAATAGGCTAGGTAAGGTCATCGTGTCAATCAACACAGTAATAAAGTGCATGCAAGGTATAGCAAACACATGAGGTCAAAGGTCACTAGCGATGGTCCAAGTCCAAATATCTAGGTCATGGCATGGGTAAGGCCAAGGTAGGCGTAAAATAACAAGTCCCCGAGGAGAACGAAGGGAGGTAGTAAATGATTTGGTCGGGAAAGGTGAGGTAAATGGGTAGGGTAAAGGTGGGGTAGGGTAAATGAATCAGAAGTTAATTAGGCATGGTTGAGTTAGGTCGATTTAGGCATGGATCGAGTCGAGGTTATAGGCATGGTGGAGTTAGGTGTGTTAAGCATGGCATGAGTTAAGTTGGTTTAGGCATGGTTGAGTTAGGTGTGGTTTAATTTCCAATTTTGGGTATAAAAGGGAAACAAAGTTAGGTGTGATGTAATGTGAGGCACATGGAAGATGAATTGTTGAGGGTAGAGGATGGTCGAGCTAACCTCCAAGGGCCCCATGCCCTCGGAGTGCTACCTACATAGTCCCGGTGAAAAGGGACCTCAGGCCGATGTAGTTCTCCCATAAGCTAGGGAAGAATATGAGGAGGTATGAAAATGAGGTGGTAGGTTTTTGGGCATGTTGTGGGTTTAGGTTTGGTAGGTGTGGGTGGATTATAGGTAAAGTGATGTAGGTGGGGTCGATTGTGGTGAAAGAAGAAGATTACCCCAAAAGTAAGCATCGAGGACCAAGTCCTGTATAAGGTAATCAAAACGTAAGCAAAGATGGTTAAAAGATAAGAGGGGGCAATAAAGCCACCTGATTGGGTAGGATCATACCGAGTAGATCATACCTTGGTGGAGGTGATGAATGTAAGACCCTAAAGACATTGCATGATGGATTTTCCTATGGTAAAAAGTAGTCACGTGATCACCAAATGTCTAAGTTCCAAGAAGTCCCTTGAGGCAGTAGGAAATGAGAGTGGGCATGGTTTGAAGGGTGAAAGTGGGTAATCTTGCATATGGTATAGGTAGCATGCATTTCGAGCAAGAGAACCTAGATCACAATGGGCAAGTCCATGACAAAAAGGTTAAGTGTTTTGACTTATAGTTGAAATAGACTGATTGATGTGGGAAGTCTATATGGGATGAAGAAAATTTAACTCCTTGAGGTCTTCGTGAAGCTAATCAATGTGGGAAGCTTCGGTCGCTCTGATTTTTTTAAAGAGATTTGCATAGTTGTCCTTCGAGGGAGCAATCTATTTATAGCAATTGTTGTCAAGAGGAAGATGTCCTTTTGAGGGAGTCATCTTTTTATTAGAAGTTTGACTCAAGGAGTTTGGTCCCATGTGAGGTCTTTGCAGTCATGGACAAGACCAAGGTGAAGGATAGGACTCTTGTTCAAAAGGCAAGGAGAAATGACCATGGGATCTCATCTAAAGGTAGACAAAAAGTATCCATGAGAATCATGCTATGTGCAAGTGTGGTACACATATTCAAGAGAAGATAACTAGTGACGGGTACTCACATGATTCTTGTTTAATCATTGGTGAGGTGTATGGAGTGAATAGCGCTCAAGGGACGAGCATGGAAAGAGACAAAAGGTGAGGTAGGATGACAATTCAACAATAGAATGGTCGAAGATGCAAGGCGTTAAGGGGCTCAGGTTCGGGTTTACCATCGAGTGAAGATAAATGATAAGCTCCTGATCCATAGGTATGAGTTACGATGTATGGTCTAAGCCAATTAGGAGCAAATTTTCCCTGTTTACTTTTTTCTACTTTGGTTACGTGTTGATTTTCTTTCAGGACAAGGTCACCGACTTGGAAGGTTCGTTCATGAACACGTTTGTCATAGGCACATTTGATACATTTTTGGTAAACTTAAAGGTGATCCAGAGCATTAAGACGACATTCGTCTAATAACTCTAGTTGTGCTAAATGGTCCCAAAATTCATCGTCATTGAGCATGTCATGGAGAGAAATACAGAGTGAGGGGATTTGGACTTCGAGAGGCAAACTGCCTCTGTACCGTAGACCAGAGAAAAGGGTGTGGCCGTAGTGGAAGTGCAAATACTAGTGTGGTATGCCCATAGGGCAAAAGGAATGTGTGTATGCCAATCCTTCCCAGTATCATCAACCACTTTCATAAGAATTTTGTTTAAGGTTTTGTTAGTGGATTTGGCTTGGCCATTGGTTTGTGGGTAATAAGGTGATGAGAAACTAAGCTTGAATCTTGAAGGCATCGTAAAGTTTTCTGCAATGTTTTATTTTTGAATTGTTTTCCATTATCAGTGATGAGGCGATGAGGAACACCAAAGCGACAAATAATGTGGTGGTTAATGAACTCACATATTTTCTCCGCTTTCATGGAAATGAGTGGTATGGCTTCCACCCATTTTGTATAATATTCGGTAGCAGTGATGATCCATTGATGACGTTGGGATGAATGAGGATTGATCTCTCCGACAAGATCCAAACCCCATTGAGAGAAGGGCCAAAGGTCACGAGCGACTTGTAAGGCATGACTGGGTATGTGATGAAGATTGGAATGTTGTTGGAATTTTACACAACGTTTGGCGTAGTAGCATAACAATCATGGTTAAGGGTCGGCCAAGAATAATAGCCTAGGCGAAGAATACACTTAAGAAAAAAGGCCAAAGTAACCTCCACATATGCCATCATGAACCTCCTTAATGGTATAAGGAATTTCAGAACTTGTGAGGCATCGTAAGAGAATACCATCAAAGTCACGCTTATAGAGGAGTCCCCCAAGATGATGTAACGAGAGACCTTTTTAAGGAAGGCGCATTGTCCATTACGAGTAAGATCAGGAGGTAAGATGGAGAGAGAAAGGTAGTCGAAGTATTGTTTATACCAAAGGTCACTCGGGTCAGGGGTATCGGTTCCGATCGAGTAAACATCATGAGGTAAATAAGAAGGTGATTGGAGTCATTGTCAGTATGCGGTGACGAAGATTATAGAATCGGCAGGTGAAGCGGGTATTTGGGAAGCTAAGCAGGCCATGGTATCTGTAAATTTTTGGTTGAACGTGGATGGTTTGAAGGGCGTAACGATCGAGGTGGTCAAAAGTATGTCTACATGATGTTTATACTTTTAAAGTATCTCGTTACGACATTGGTACATACCATTGACTTGGTTTATGACCAATTGAGAATCACCCAAGATGTTGATTGATTTAACATATAGGGCATAGGCAGCTTGGAGACCTAGTATGAGCGCTTCATATTCGACAATATTGTTGGTACATTCAAAATATAATTTGAAATACAAAGGCATGGGTTCACCATTAAGAGGAATGAGGATAATACCAGCCCCGCCCCACGTTGACACTTGGAACCGTAAAAAAGAGTGTCATTTGGTAAGGAGGTTCGTCCAGGGAAAGGGTAGCAATTGACTCATCTAGAAAGTCAAAATTAGAGGGTTGATCCCCAAAAATAGGTGCGTCGGCCAATTGGTCGGTGATAGCTTGGCCCTTGATGGACTTTTGATGAATGAATTTGAGGTCAAGATCAACTAAAAGCATAAGCCATCGTGTGGCCCGCTGATTTTGATAAGGTTTGGCATACATGAAGTGTAAGGGGTCGGTGTTGGTCACAACATAGGTTTTGTGGTTGAGTAGGTAATGATGGAGTTTGGTGGCAACAAAAACTAAGGCTAAGCAAAGTTTTTGAGATGGGTGTATCGGGTTTCATAGTCCAAAAGAGTACGGCTTATGTAATAAACCATTTGCTCCCTGTGTTGTTCATCGCGATGAGCAAGCATGGCTCCTAAGGAATGATCGGTAGCTAATATGTATAGGTAAAAAGGTTGATCGTATTTAGGTGGAATGAGTACGGGTGGTTGGAGAAGGTATTATTTTAAGGCCTCAAAATCTTTGTGATAGTCATCATCCCATTTAAAGGAGACATCCTTCTTGAGCAAATGATGAAATGGTTGACATCGATCAGATAATTGGGAAATGAAATGGCGAATGGACTGTAACTTACCTTGCAAACTACGGAATTGTCTAAGGTTAGTAGGTAGAGGCATTTCGAGAATGGCCTTGACTTTAGCAGGGTCAACTTCTATACCACAGAGGGAAACAATAAATCCTAGGATCTTTCCTGAGAGAACCGCGAAGACGCACTTCTTAGGCTAAAGGCGGACGCAATATTTAATGAGGCGGTCAAAGATGGTTTTGAGGACGGTTAGGTGCTCAAAGCGATTTAGATTTAGCCAAGAGATCATCCACGTAATCTTCCAATATGTGATGCATGATGTCATGGAAGATGTAAGTCATAGCCCACTGATATGTGGCACTAGTGTTTTTAAGGCCAAAAGGCATGACTCGATAGCGAAGGTCCCCCAAGGGGTGATGAACGAGGTTTTGTGTTGATCCTCTAGGGCAAGCAGGATTTGGTTATAACCCGAGAAGCCATCCATGAGTGATAGCATCTCATGGCCAACGGTAAGGTCAACTAGTTGGTCAATACTAGGTAAGGGAAAGTCATCTTTCGGGTAGGCTAGGTTGAGGTACAGAAGTCTATGCAAATGCAGAGTCCCTAGTTACTTTAGTGATAGGGACAATGTTAGAAATCTAATGAGGATAATCAATGGGTAAGATGAAGGAAATAGAAAGAAGGCACTGAATTTCTTCTTTGATGAGAAGAGCAATGCGAGGGTGCATTTTCCTTAGCTTTTGTTTGATGGGTTTGGCATCGGGAATGGTTACGATATTGTGGACCACTATGGTGGGGTCAATACTGGGCATGTTTGTGTAAGACCAAGCAAAAGTGTGGTTATGATCTCTAAGAAAAGAAGTGATGGCTTCTATTCAAAGAAATCTAAAGATTGTTTGATCTTTAGGATGTGCGGGTTGTCCTGAGTATGAATGTTGATCTCGATAGTCGATTCATTCAACATGGTTTGCGTCTCAGAAGGTAACGACCGATGAATATATGAGTCTTCTACACCAAGGTAGGTGAGTATGGATTCATTATCGTAACATTGAATGATGTTAATTGAAGGTGTATCGTCATCGATCATTTCAGGATACAGGAAGGGAAGAGTGGAAGGGACCTCACCCTCGCGTTGATAAGTCAGAGGCCCCAAGGAAATGATGTTTATGAAAAAAAAAAGTTAGGAGGGATAGATTCAGGATCCATTGATTCCGTCGGTGAAGGTGGTGATGAAGGTGGAGTGGGTGAAGAAGGTGTAGAAGAGCTAGTGTCCTTAATGAGTTCAATGTGGGCCTATTTGGTAGGTGGTTTGGGAAAGCCGATACCACTACGGTTGTTATGTTTGTGGGTGGTACATGGAATAATAGTATGACAACCTTGCTCGTAAAAGCCAAAACCAAAACCCTTCCACGCACATCGGTGTAGGAAGGTGTGGGTGAAACGGTGATTGGTAAGTGATTGGAAGTCAGCAAAAAATGGGCAGGTTTGTGGCGGTGGTTCGGGTGTGTAAGTGGTAGTATCAAGTCCCCCATAGGTGAGACTAGTATGAAGGTAAGGAGGACCATAAAGGAGACGTTCTCCTATATGGTGATCATAATGTGGGTGTTGGTGAAGGCTTCCGTACTCTTGTGGAGTAAGGAATGTGTTGACACTATATAAGCGGTACTCCCCCAGAGTGAGGCGTTGAAAAACACCTTCCAAGGGATCAGTGGTTGGTATGTAGGTAGTTGGTATGGATAAAGTGTCGGAGGTTGATGCTGAGGTAGAGTTAATGGATTGGGAAGCTATGGGTCAGCTGTGGAGGTTATGGCAATGGTAGGAATGGAGGAGGTATGTGCGGTAGAAGTAGCGGTACAGATACTGGTAGGTGGAGGCGTAGGTGAAGAAGTAGTGGTTGTGGAGGTAGACGACTTAATAGGTATGAGCACATCATTGGGTTGGTAAAGCATGTTGCATGTTTTGAAAGGTGAGGGGTCAGCTGGAATGGTATAAGTGTGTCCTTCATGTTCAAACTTTACACAATGATGTAAAGTGGAAGGAACACAACCCATGACATGGATCCAGGGTCTGCCAAGCAACAGTTATATTGGAATTCCCCCTCCAAGACATAAAACAATTCTAGAATAGTGCGGGGGCCCACGCGAATGTGGAGGATGACGGTGCCTAGTGTAGAGGTGATAGCATCATTGAATGAACGCAACATGACCGGATGTTTATGCATGCAATTATCAAGTATGCGCATTTGAGCGAATGCATGGGATTAAATGATGTTAATGCTAGCGCGCCCCCATCAATCATCACACGACGTACCTGTATGTCATCGATGTGGACAGATGAAGAGGGTTGGAGTGGGTCATCGTTTTGGTGTGGCGCGATCTCTTCCTCTGAGAAGCTAAGGGAGGCTACTTGGTGAATAGGGTGGGGTGAAGATGAAAGTGGTAATTTGGTGAGAGACGCTACATGATGGGGTGTGATAATGGAGGCTACGGGTGTAGGGGGTCATTGGGTAAAACGGCAATAGATTGAATAACCTCCATGAGAGCTTGACAATGGGATTCCAAGGTTTGAATGAGGTCATATAAGGACATTTTGAGGGGAGATTGATGTAATTGTTTGAGCATGGTGCGATGTGTGACACCATTAGAAATGGGGTATGTGGGGCCGTGGATAGTGATTTTAGGTATGGGTGCAGATGGTATGTTGGGTATAGGATTGGTTGGTGGGTCAGTTTCCTTTTCTTTGCCCTTATCCTTCTGCGCACATGTAGTGACGTGTATCATGTTGATTTGAGGGGAGTTGTTAAATGGAGAAGGTGTAGGATGAGTGGTATAACGACATGAAGGGCAAAAACCTACCGAAGGAGAAAAGCCTTGTGAAGTGAGTTGGGCACAATGACATTTGGGTGGCGGCGTGGCAAGTTCTCTGATGCAAACCATGTTAATTTCAAATCTTGGGGGTGGCTCTAGGAGTGTGAGGATGGAGGTTGTGGTTGTGGAGTGGACAGGTGTGGGAATGGGTGTCGATGAAGTAGGATCCTCGTTGAGAAGTTCATCTTCATCAAAGTTGGTTTATGGTGGACATAATTAGATAAGGACGGTTTTCAAGGCCTTGCAGTTCTCCACATCATGCCCTGGCACACGATGGTATGCGCAAATTTTAGTATCGTCAAACCCTTTTGGCTTGGGTTTGAGGGGGTCGTAAGGTCTGAGTGGTGGTAATGTGATGATAGAAGTCTCCAGGAGGTTGGTTAAAATTTTGGCATAGGACCCTGCTAGTGGATCACAATGGGAAGTGATCGTAGGTTTGGATGTAGGTGTGGTTGATTATTGAGGAACGGTCTTTGGAAGAGGAGGAGTGGATCGAGCTATGGGTTGAGGTGCTGGTGTGGTTTTAGGTGTCGGTCATGTTTGTTTAGGTAGGGGTATAGTAGATGGATGGGTAGGAGGGTGTGTGGTTGTTTTGATTACCTTGTTATGGGGTAGTGGAGTTTTACTTTTAGGTTGCACCTTTTTGGGTAAAGGTGATGTGGGTTTACGAGGTCTAGAAGGAAAAGCAAATGGAGGAAGAGGGCGAGTTACCCATGGGGATAATGAGGGTGTTGTGAAGGTAGATGACACAGTCAGCTTGGGCATGAGAGAGACAACGACCAAGTGTAGTGGGTAGTTAAGTAATAATTGAGGGTATTGGAGGTATGGGTGGTAAAAGATGTTGCAGGTGCTAGTGTAAGTTGTGTTGGGCATCTGGGGAGATTAGAGGTTTGTGAGGAAGGAATGGGTTGTTGTGTTTTTGGTTTATTGGTGGGTGGAGGTTTCTTGACCATGTGGGGAAGTTGAGATTCTAAGATGGACTCGGATAGGTGCAGTGTGATTGGTCATAAGCGCAATGGGTATGAGGTCGATGGGTTTGGTTCTTCTGTTTGGGTGTAGGAGTAGGTATGGTGTTGAATTTGGAGGATGTAGCTAAATCCAGTTTGATAGGTGGATGAGTAAGGCTGGTGGTTAGGGTGACCCCTAAAGTGGTAATAGGTTTAGTCGAGGTAAATGTTGTAGGTATGGGTTTGGGTTTAGGTGTAGGTTGAGTTATGGGTAAGGGTGTGGTTTGAGCTATAACAGTGTCGTCATGGAAGGAGTTATGATAGAGGTGGTTGTGTTTGGTTCATTGGTCGAAATATTTTTCTAGTAGATAGTGGAGGTATCGAAGAAGTGACCTTTGCTTTCCATTGAGACAAGAAGTAAAAGGTGCCCCCATAGTAAGGTTCTATCCACATAATCTAAGTGATCGGCCAAACTTGAGAAGGACACGTCTCGTAGGTGGAGTTGATGAGGACCCAATGGCAATTCCCAGTAAAATGTGTCTTAGCGACGGAAATTGGCTAGCTTCAGCTTCCGTGGGTAAGAGAGCCGAAATTAGGTCAGCAAGATTTTGGGTAGCGGATGGAGAATGCTTGCCAAGAGGCAAAGGTATCTCAACTGGGTCTATGATAGGTGGAGGAGATGATGGGAGCTCCTCTATAGGTGGAGGAGATGATGGGTGCTCCTTTGTGGGTGGAGGAGGTAATGGGTGTTCCTTTGTGGGTGGAGGAGATAATGGGTGCTCCTCTATGGGTGGAGGAGGTAATGTAGGTGTTGGTTCTCTAAGTGGGAAAGCCAGGGGTGAGATGGTCTCAATGTTAGCGAAGACTCCTCCGTAGGTGATGAAGGAGATGAAAGGTGTTCCTCTGTTGGTGAAGGAACATGGGAGGTTGGTTCCGACGCGAAGGAGGATTTTGGGCTAGGATGTCCTCTATGGAAGGAATATGGGGTAATTGGGAGGTGACGAGTACATCATTCAAGATAGCGTGAACCTCGCGGGTATGGGTATCGTGAGTTGAGGTCTCACCGTTTGATCAGACGAAGGGGCATGGTTGGGAAATGGTTTCTTAAAGATGTGTAGGTTTTGGTTGGCAGGTGCATTAGGATTATCCATGGTTAACTCACCTTTCTCAAGCATTTCTTGGATAATATTCTTGAAAATGATGCGATTCGAGATAACATGGTGTTATCATGAGCGATCGATAACACCCGTGTTTGAATGACCGCAAAGGTTGCTTCTTGGTCTTCTTTCTTTATTAAACGATTGAATTTAGGCATTTCCCAACGCACGGGTATGAGTGGATAGGAATGGATGGGTCGATGGGATCGCACAAATCTCATCGTAGGTGAGAGTGTTGCGGGAGCACAACCGATGCCTCCAATGTTTGCATCTTGTCCAACATCAATTTAATTAGGTCGTTGGTGGGTTGTGATGATTGGGTGCCTCCTATAGCGTGAGAAGATTGGTTTTGGGCATATAACAGGGGTGACACTCTAGTGTATGGGACTGCTATGTAGGTTGATTAAGAAGAAGGTAGTGAAACAGGGGGTACGTACCCAGAGTGAATAATGGATGAAATGGGAGGTTGTTGGTAGTATGTATAGGGAGGTGGAAGGGTCGTGGTAACCCTAGTGGTAATAGGGGCTAATGATTGTGGAATGGAAAGGACCACGTTCTAAAATGGGGTAGGGGTCACCGACACGGGAGGTGGTAATGTAGCTATGGGTATGTGTGAGACATTAGGGGTGGATGAGGTTGTGTTTGGGGTAGTTTTTTAGGGTATGGTAGATGTAGGTACCATGGAGATGATGTGACATGTGGCGATCGTCATGGGGTATAGGACCTAGGCTGCGAAATGAATGACTGGGGTAAGGTAAATGCGGGTAGTACAGAGCCGAGATGGGGCTGATGCAGGGAGTGGGAATGAGAGTCGGGGGATAGATACTGAGCATGTTGTATGTCAACCGACCCGATGCATCTTGAGTGGACGAATGGGAAAGGTAAAACCGCAAGCGGCAGGGGTTTTGATCAATGAGGAGTCGTCGCAAACTCCTCATCTCTGCAAAGTAGCAATAGTAATAGGTTGGATGGGATCCATGGCTGGTGATGAAATGGAAGGTGGTGAAGGACTACGTGGGAGTGGTTGACAACTGATGTGAAATACTAGTGCGCTTGCTTGTCTTCGGGTCAGCACCATGTGAACCATGTGATCGATCAAAGGCGGGGTTGTTTCTCTATAAATGACACAGAGAACAGCATGAACAGGTGAATATGACAGTAAAAAGTGGATTAGGTACCAAATGATGGTTGGAATGTGAAACAGGCTAACCGATGCTTTGGTTAGGGGCAAACCAACGCCGGTCGGGGTAACAACGCGGCCACCATAAAAAATGGATAAATGAGTGAAAAACAAAGCAGAAGGTGAAATCTGACAGGTATGCCAAATTTGATGATGTTTACAACATCAATGGGTATGATGGTAGTGACAAGGACTGTGAAAAGTGGAAGATGATGAATAAAATGTCCTTTTGGGTAGGTTAGCAAAAGGACCTGGAACTGATGTTGATTGGGTATAACCGGCACTTACTTCAAGCATCGTGAAATTGAAAACAATGATGAAGAAAAGTGGTTGTGAATTAAAATCTAATGTAGAATCGGACCCAAAATTCTAAGAATGATGATGCTATGGCCCAGGCACACTCAAGTGAAGCTAGAATACACCAGCTTGTGATGAGGAGCATGCAAAGATGAACAAAAAAATGAAGAATGTGATCTCTCACCTCAAAACATAAGCCAAGCAAAAACACTAAGAAAAATGTGATCCTAGGAGTGCCCTTTTCTATTATGTTTGTTTAGCTTATGTTATTTAGGGACTGACACATGAGTTGTGAAATAGAGTTTTTTGGTGAGGATGGCTTCCTACAAAGAAGGAGATCTAAAAGGTGAGGTTTCAGGTATGTTATGGTGGGGGCGGGCTTCGCTTTGAAGTATGACTCGACAGAGCAGCGAGCTGGGTGCCCACTGTACCGTGATCGTGTGATCACCTACAACTTCTTCTAGGTAGGATGTTGTTTAAGAATGTGTATATTTGAATTTTTTGTGAGGCTTGGTAAGACTCAGAGAAAGAGAAAAGGAAAGAAGTGCTTTTCTACGATTCGTTTGTCAACCATCAACTGGTCATGACTTCCAGCGTATAGGTTGCCCTCAATTAATGTGAGCTAATGCGATAAATCAGAATGCAATGCACTTATTTTTAAGCCCAAATCGAAGTGTGAAGTTGGATGACACAAAGAGATGAAGAGGAAGAGGGATGCTCTTTCACTACAATGCAAAAAACACGAAGAAATGGTTCTTTTTAATTACACCAAAAGAAAGGTTTCCTTTAGAGAAAATAGAAAGAAAAGGTGGGTTACCAAGGAAGAAGATTAATGTGTATGCTTTTCAGAAGGGAAACAAACACACAATTTTTCCTAGGAATGAATGAAATGCAAGGAACCCCGATGGGTCCCACCGGCATGCCAAAATGTTTCACCTGTTTTCTAGATCATTTCTTTGAAGTATTGACGAAACAAATAGGGTAATGGGCGTAGGAGGAATACTTGTTCAAATGTTGGTTGATGGGTTGTTGCGCGTGTATGACTTCCGAATCCACAACTGATTGTGAGAACTTCCTTTTGGCTAGGAGGAACTACCTGTAATGAAAAGCAAGACCACCAGAAGGAATTAAACAATATATGCAGTGAACTAGCCTAGCGTATGCTAGATCCAGGAAGTGTGATACTTCCTAGATGGTTGTCAGTCCACTGTTTTAAACAATTTAATGTTGTAAACAAAGTTAATCCTATTGTAGTTCGAAATGATTTAGGTATCTCACTTAAAACACAATAAGAAATAGATCTAATCTAACAGGCTAGGTCAGAATAGGATCCGAAGGTCAAGTGACTGGTTCTGGATCTCTGCAGGTCTGATAGAGGTCTCAGGTATATTCGCAGATGGATGAGGGTGAGATGAAATTAGGTGGGTAGGTCTCTGTTCTGGGTTGTATGGGAAAATACAGAGACTGATGTCGGTTAAGGGTGACCGACGACGGTTAGGTGTAACCGGTGCCGGTTATTGTGGAAATGGGAATGCCACAGACAAGTTTTGGGTCTCCTTTGTGATTGTATAAAGGATTTTGTTACTCAAGATGAGGTATTGGGTGACTTGGGTAGGATTTGGAAAGATTTTAATGGGTATATGGAGGTGGAAGTGTTGGAGAAGGTCAATAGGTGGGTAGGTAAACAATAAATGATAAAATAATGATGAAATGAAATAAACCAGAGAAGTATGACGTTATACTTATTGGGATTCTAGTCCTGGATGTCTATGAGTGAGGGATGGAGGTGCTGATGAGAGGTTTGAAGGTTGCAAGTGATCACCAACTGAAAGAAAGCTTATGCATGGGCTGCATGTACATTCCTCTTTGCTTGGTTTGATCATATCATAATCGGGATGGTCATGTGCAAGAGAAAGTGCTTGATCTCCTTCCTTGCATGTGTGTTCTCTTTGGAATTCGCTCTCTGAAGATGTGTTATCTCTCTGAGATGTGTTAATGCTCACCAACCTTCGCCAACATTTTCCAACCTTCTTTTTTCAACCTCTAACCTTGAGAATAAGGTTGTTTTGGGGTTAAAAGGGTAACCGACGATGGTCCTGGATTAACCGGCGACGATTAGGGGTAATCGGTGTCGGTCAAGGCGAGATTTTCTAGGTTTACTAAACTAGGGAGATCCTCTTGATTTCCTTGGATCTCATGTTGTTTACTCGCGAATTAGATTGGGAGCTTCTTGTAAGCATGCGGGAATATGGTTAGAGGGAATGTAGGCATTGATTTTTAGGTTTTGGGTAAGTCTTAGTTAGTTATGACACAACTTACTAAGAATATTTTTAGGTTGAGTTGGCTTGATGAGGTGTCTAAGTGAATCGTATGTGTGGATATTATTTAAAATAAGATATTTAAATAATAAATATAGTGAGGATAATGAATTAATTTAATTAAATTAATTAAATTAATATTAGTGAGGTGAAAGGGGCCATGACTAGGTGAATGTGATGAAGGGTGTTTATTCGTCGAGGGACCAAAGGGGAGTGTGACCTAATTTTAGTGTCTACAGTACCACATATAATAAGGAAACACTTAATCCATGTAAACAAAAACTAATATCAATTGCACTATCAAATCACCATGATCGATCCATGAACTACCATTATCCAACCACAATTATCCATTAGAAACCTTAAAAATTACATAACATGGAATCTAAGACTCAGTCATTACAATAGTGCGCAGGACCATGCATGTAATCATCAAACCCTAGATCTGTATCAAAACAACATAACTCTGCTACAACATACATGATCTATACTCTTTAGATCTCTCTTTTTTCAACAAAGACATACATCAAATATATATAAGGGTGGGGACTTTCCCTTCACCGCCCATGCACCTTCCTAATAATAGGCATGCTCACAAAAACAACTTGCATGTTTTACATTCCATGCTAATAATAAATTATCCTAAATATAAGGCTTTCTTTAATCCTATTATTAGCCTTTGTAGACACAAAATCACACACTTTGGGTAATTATCTAGTCTTGATCACATACTACTATTCATATGGTTCCTAAGTAAGAAAAGTACCGATTAACCCATGTCTTTGGCTACATTTCTTTGCTTTTATGCTTCGCTTTCGCCAGCACTCTTACTTGCTTAGTCTGCATTTTTACCTTTCAACATTTGTCATTCTCGGGCACCAACGCCCCCAGACGCTTAGCGCAACAGCCAGTGCCCCGTCCCCTCTGGATGCCCTTGTCCTCTTTGTACTTTGGTCACACTTTTTGGGTCATTTCTAGTCTGTTTGAGAATCTTATCTTTTTGGTACTCGGCCTTTTCGGGTTAACTATGAAATTCAAGCAAGGGAATCATATAAATATAAATTTATGTGATTATAACAAGGGACCAAACACTAAGCACTATCTATCACTACTTAAGGTTGCATCCATTAAGGCATCTATAACTCCATTTGCACCCATCTAACTCCATCAAAAGGGACAAAGGTGGTTCTTTTGCATCACACTTCATAAGAGGGGAGTCTATTGTTTCCATGCACACATTATTTACATTCTACATCTAGCTACTTGCTCGCTACTCACAAAGTGCGACACACACAAGAGAAACCTAGGGCACAATTCCACACACACACACACAGAGAACTACATTGGGTCTGAGATGTAGTGCAACGCTCAGTAATAAGTCCATCATTGTGGTAGGAGGACAGTCTGACCCCTCATTTTACATCTTTCTTTTTTAGGATTTGATGTCTATTTGAGGGTTTGACAACTACTTTCTTCATTACATGTTTACGGGTACCTCGGTGATCCAAGCGTGATATACAGGTGACAAAAGGTGAACAAGTGTGAACCTCTTGTGACACCTTAAAGGAGGTTTTCTAAGCATTTACGCAGACTAGGGTGCCCAAAAACAAGACCAGGGTGCCCATGGGTGCCCCCATCCCTCTCCAGCAGCCCAATCCAAATCAAATCCTCCATATATGCAATTTTCTAGGCTTCTGTGTGATAGTCTTCCATCTTTGTTCATGGTCACCACTGTGACACAGTCCAACAACCTCTACGAATAAGCTAAGGCTCTTCTAACCCTCTTTGCACTTAGGGTTTCATACTTTTATTGCTTAGTTGTTTGGGTTAATTTTTGTATTTCATTATTTATTTATTTATTGTTGCTACATAACATTTAGATTAGGCTATAATATTACATTTTAGCATAATCAACCTTCTCCATGCATGTGTTTTTTCCACAAATAGCCCTTGTTTGGTGACAAGTCATCATGTTTTTATCTTTTGTTTTGGTCGGCACTCAAACTTTGCTTTTCCTATTTTTAGCCCCGGCTTGAAAAAAGCAGATAAGCCCTTGTTCTCTTTCCACTTGTAGATGCGCAGATCCCGCACGCCAACCTCGTTTCCCATTGCGCTCCTCCTTTTCACACTACTTCATTCCTTGCGTGCACATGTTTCTACACGTTACCTTTGTGCTCAACCAATCCTTATAATATTTTCCGACCAACACTTCATTAGTCTCCATCTCTCGCGTAATACAACCATGAAATAAAATTATACATGGCATGAACAAAAATCTATATTGGTTCCCAACAATGTCACTCCTCTCAAATTCTTCTTTGCCATTCTCTATAACACTTTTCTCCTAATAGAATGGGATTTGATCTCAATGGTGGTAGAAATTAAAAATCTTATTATTAAGATGCTCGTGGCAAGGAAACTATATGATTGTTTAATATTATGGAAAACAAAAAAATTGTAACCTTTGTTTTTGTAACATTGTATGGTTAAATACATTGTGATACCGTAGTTTGATTTTATACTTGTCTATGTGTAATGTTGTATGCGTTTTTACCATGATTTGTTTTATTGAATCAAGGTTTTAGTTATAAAGAAAATTATCTTTATAAAAATGTATGATAAATATGTAGGAGTTACTAAATTAATTTATAGTCGTGGGAGTTATTTTGTTTATATTTCAATTATTCATTTCCTCCACTCTCATTCTTGGAGCAATTATGAAAAAGACCCACTATTCTCCTTTACTCTTACAATATGAAAATATTAAATTAATTGAACAACACATCCACTATTCCTATTATAACATCAACTACTCATCTCTTTCGTACTTAACTATAGAGGAAAACAAAAATAGACCTCAAAAAACTAATTGGATGGTGAAATAACAATTTGTTCATCCTTTATTAACCTATTAACCCAATTATGTGGTAGTTTAGTTCTTTCAATACTTTAACATCCATACATTTTTATTACAACATATTTATTTGGTCTCTCCTAGACTATCCCCCAATTTATCACTTTGGCTTATCCCATTCCACTCTTTTTAAACATATATTATATACATTTATGTCTATTATTAATTAAAATAATAATATCTCGGAAAGTTCACAATGCCTTTATTTTCAACAATGATCTTACAATTCTCAGCTTTTCTACTAATGACAAGGTGATTATTCTGTCTACTGTGCGATCTCAGATTCAAGCTTAGGATGCAAAGGTTGCTTTGGAATTTGCGCACCTGCAGGAATTACTGGATCACTGGGGGAGTGTGCCATGTACCATGAGCCAGGTTCCGCCTAATCCGCCGTTGCCACCACCTCGACCCTCACCACCCCGGTGGCCACCGCCTGTGAATACATGTCAAAAGAGCCACTCTCGTGCCGGCTCTTTGCCTTCCTCGGGCTCGCTCCGCCTCATCCTCAACCGGACTCAGCTGAGGCCGCCTCTAAGGGGGAAAGGCATTGCAACACTCCTCGGTGGGGCTCGCGCCTCCGAAATGAACACTCTTGCAGGATCACCACCACCTGGGTGGGGAATTATGGTGCCTCTTCGATGTGGTTTCCAGAGCAGAAGGGTTGGGAAGTGGATCTCGCCATTGCTTGAGCCTACTAGCGGAGCTTTCATCCCTCCTGGGATGATCCTCCCCTTCTCCTGGTGTGGCGGCGGCGTGTGCCTGATGTTTCTTTTGTCTTTTGTAGATGATATCTGATTGCCCTTTGGGCGTGCTCTTGTAAGCCTTTGTGGCGTTTTGTGTTTGCCCTTGTGGCATACTTTTGTTGCCCTCATGGCATTTTGTGGGACCATGAGTTGTTCGGTCACCTCGCTATGTAACTCTCCTTTACATTAATATAAAAGTCTCTTCCAATAGTAAAATAATAATATTAGTGCGGGCATTACCTTGGAGGTTAGTATATGACAACCCTCTACATTTTTTGGTGTGTTTTTAATCATAAGATACCTCAATTATGACTTAACATCAAAATGTCAAAGAGAGAATCGCTCCAAGCTGCATAGGATAACAGCAACATATTTCAAGCTGAACGGAAAAACTTTAAAAAAGATCGAACTGAATTTTTAGGAGTACAATAGCCAGTAGTGGCGGAGTCTTAGAATTCGATTTCCATTACTTATATGGGGCATGTGGGTCCATTGCAGGCAGTTGACCAGCCTACCATAACACACAGGGGAGCAGGCAACTCTTCATAGTGTTGATGACTAAGATTATTTTCTAACTGGGTCTGAGTTAATCAATTAAATACAATGTTATGCGGTGAAGGATTTCACGGATCTAAGATTGGGTATTCATGTTTCTATTCATTGATAGTTTACTTTGTCACTCTGGTTTTTGCAAAAATTGAGCATAAGTGGCCTTGGAATCCATGGATCTTCTCCATGTCTGAGTGACAACAGTCTTAGGCTTTGACAGAGCTGTACAGATATGGGTGTCTTAGGGGCATATAGGATTCTGCTCGAAACATGTTTTGTATTGGTTATGGCAGTTTGCTTTTTCTCTGTTAGCCTTGGAGAAGCATTGGGGGTTGCAAATAACAAGACCCAAGAAGCCTCCTGGAGAATGCATACATTGTTTTCTGTGGAATGCCACAATTACTTTGACTGGCAGACAGTGGGCCTTATGCATAGCTATAGGAAGAGTGGACACCATAACAAGGCTGTTGAGCTGCACAGAAGAGAAGCTTCAAGAGTATAGAGGCATGGATTTGGCCCCCACTCATAATGTGCCATCAATGAGCAGACACCCTGTTACCGGCGACTGGTAAGTTATTGTCCCTTTTAAATATGTTCTGAGGTGACTGGTAAGTTATTGTCCCTTTATATGTGTTCTGTGGATCTCTGTGCTAACACGGCCTTTTGTTTCCTGGTACTGAAATTGGGTTACTTGTTTGCATCTTAAGTGCACCCTCTTGTTTATATATAAGGGATGGAAACTGTTTTGCAAATAGAGAATGACTGGGTAATTATCTCGGTTTAGAAAATAAGAAATGTATGAAGTATATAGCCTAATTCTAAGGAAAAACATAGGATTTTCTCTTAGTATAAGCTAATGTTTAATTCAGAGATTTTTGCTTTCACAGTCCATGAGATCAGATAAAGCTCTTGGATAAAACTGTATGTGATGTTTTTTCTATCCAAAATTTATTCATTAGCAATTCAAATTTTGTGAAAAATTAGCCAATTGGCCAACCCTTCTGGTGTAACTGCGTGTGTGTTTGTGAGTCGGTAAAGGAGGATTTATTCATTTCTTCTGTTTTATTTTTAAAAGTGAAAAGGGATCCCTAGCTGGTGCATTTTCTGTGATCTAGAATTTTACAGTATTGTACACTTCATGCTCTTTTATTTAACAAGTGTTGAATTTGCCCACCCATCAACAACTTTCCCTTGAGGTGTATTTTGTGAATCTAAACCTTTGAATCTTAGAAACAGTTATTGGTATGCCGGGAAATCCTTTTCCAGTTTGCCAAAACATTTTCCAGTCCTGGAACTCTTAGAGAAGACAAGGAGCTTACAAAAATGTTTCTGGTGAATTTGGAAACTCTCCAAAACTTTCCAGAACTTTGAAGTTCCCTGTACTTGGACTCATTATTTCAGAATATTTGTAAAGTTTCCAATAACATTTGCAGGAGTTTCCCAAAGTTACAATACTGTTTTCAAGAGTTTCCACAAGTTTCTGTCATTTTGGACATGTTTTCTGCTATTTCTTTAAGTCCACTGGAAGTTTCTGCCTTTCCCTATCCTAGCCGACTCACTATTGGTAGGGTCAAATATGTAGTCTGCAATAAAATTTGTGTCATTATATTCAAGATCTACCTTTGCATCATTCGACTTCATAGAAAATCCGTTTAAATGTCATGGGAGCAATCGACATGCATGGGAAACCTTTATGCTGCACTGTATCTAGACTTTTGTTGGCTTTGTAGATAATAGCAGGAGTCTAGTCTGAAAACATACATGCACTAATTATTTTGGGTTTCTGAAATAATTATTCTGTTAGATAGGAACTAATTTTATTAGCAACAACTCTGTGTAATAATAGATCTTACTAATTACTAACGAGAACCTTGTAGTTTCATTATTTTATGTGAATGTTTTTTTGCTGAGAAAAGAACTGCTGAAAAGGCCTTATTAATTTGTTGGCCAGCAGAAGGTCCAAAAACGATCATTTCATCAGATTTCATTCATTATCCAATGTGGAAAATACATTTAGTCTTTCTTTTGTTCTTTGTTACACAGTTGATAATGCCAAGAGTTTCCGTGATGTCCATTTGGGTGCAGGTATCCTGCAATAAATAAACCAGCAGGTGTTGTACACTGGCTTAATCACAGTGAAGATGCGAAGAATGTTGACTGGGTTGTAATTTTAGATGCAGACATGATTATCCGAAGACCAATTATTCCTTGGGAACTAGGTGCAGAAAAAGGCAAGCCTGTGGCTGCACACTATGGGTATGTCCTTTACGTTTCCCTGGTTCAGCACCATAAATAGCTAGTATTGCATCTGTCTGTTTTGTGTTTTGATTGTTGATCAGACATATGTCTCCCGTCACGGTCTTTTCAAAATCTGGAATCCTGGCCCTTTCATCCTTATATTACTAAACTATTACATTTTTCCTTATTCCATTGTAGTTTATTTACAAATTAATAATGTTTTCCAGCAAATACAGGGTTCAGTTGGAGATGAAATGAGCATATCAATTATTTTAAAATTGAAATATTAAGCTTTCAACATGGCTAGTGCATTATTAAAGGAAAAACATTGGTTATATGGATGATGTATGTCCTGAAATCGTTTCTAAATGCAGTTTTCAGTTGGGTAAGAATTTATTCACTGTGTGTGGCTTTAGATTATTTATCTTGGGTGAGCACATCATGTTTGTAATTTTCTTCTGGGGTTATGTTGCGTTGAAACTTTGTTCATTAAATCAGATTACAGATTGTTACCAGAGAGAGAAAAAAAAAAACGAAAACATCAAGAAAGGCAATAGCATCATGGACTATGACCAAAATTGGTTGCCAAATGCATTTGGCAACTGTCAGTTAAGAAAATGGCAAACTAGCTAACATACCGACATACAAGAAAGACAATCAGGCATGAACTGCAACACTTGCAAAGAACCAGGTACTATTGGCCCATGATATAGAAAGAGAGCAGGAAATGCTGATCAATGCGAAATAGTATCCCTTTCCAGATTAGAAAGTCAGTCAGCCTGAAAAATGATAGAACATCCCTAGACCACAGAAAAAGGATATATAAAAATAAAACCAAGATATGCATAGGCAGGTTTATATTGTTGAGCAGATCTCTATTCACAAGATTGATGATGAATGACCAAAAAGGCAACAGTCACGACCAATGGGGCCAGAGATAAATCCATAAAACATATGATCTTTCTGCCTTACAAATGCATTATCAGGAATCATGAGAACAAAGTTTCTTATCGAGGTTGCCTTTCATATTCTTTTTCCTTCAAATTCAAGATGGTTTGTTCTCTGCCTTCCTACATAGTCCATTTGAGTGGCCCTTTCTGATTTCTCTAAGGATAGTCTCTAGGGTGATATCATAACCTCTCCATGTGTTACAATACAAGCATATTGAAGTCATGAGAGAATTTATTGTGTTTGATGAGGTTGAATGATGTTTTGGCAGTTGTTCTTCATTTGCTAGCATCTTTATCATGGCAACTATGTATCAGTCCATTATCATATTCTTGATTTTTGTTTGAAAACTTATTTTTTCTATTGATATTGGAGATGCCTTAGGAGTTGTCTCGGGATATCATAAATGATGTTCTTACTGGTCCTGTTGATTGCTTGTTGATCATCTACGGGCCATTGCCATTAATTTCCTTCTTTCTTTGTGAACTACTAATTGCAATCCCTAATTAATTTAATTCCCTGTACAAAGATATGCTGCATGGCTACAAATGTCAGTTATTTAGACAGTGCTTGTGTTGTAAAGTGTTCTGGTCAATATACTAAATAATCATTTCGTGGCCACTCTCTGGTGATGTAAGGACATCGAATTTTCATAAATGCAAAGGAATTAGAGAAGAGAATTATTAAACCAGAGGAAAATCCACATCGATTATTGATCCACAATTAGGATACCTATTCTGCCTCTAATTCATCAACATGAATCTTAACATGCTAGAAATCTAATAAAACTGATTTAGATTTGCTGTCCCCTAAGTGGTTACTTGAAAAAAGAATTGTCCTTAGAATTGGGGTCCTCAAATGCTGAATGTCGATGAGCTAGCTGCATAAAATAAAATAAAGCAAGTAGATGATTGAAAGTTGAAACAATACATTAAAAGAGAGAATCAACACAAGAACTTACCCTGGAGAAACCCAATGTGGGAAAACTCCGGAAGAGTTGAGCTGTGCCTTCTCATATCCACTATTGTCATGCAAGATTTACAAGCCAGTTGCTCCAATGGAGCCTCCAAGAATACTGTGGGACTTTTGCAGCTCTATTATAGTGCTCTACAAGCTTGGCTTGCTCAGAAAACTTGTTCAAACAACATGTTTTATTTCTCTATTCAGCTGTATACATATCCTACAGTTCTAGAATGAAAAACACATGACCCCAAGGGGTATATTTAAGAAGTTAAGAGTATGAGAACAATTGAACTGAATAGAAACTCCAAACGTCATTCACCTGGAAGAGACGGAATATGGAGCAGATGAAAGAGAGTTACTATATTTTGGATGATGAGGCATTTTTAGGCCCCTTCACCCTCTTACGCAAGACCATATTTTAGGTGATGAGGCATTTTTAGGCCCCTTCACCATCTTTTACAAGTCTTCTAATTGGGCGTAAGTTTCACCTTTCAGGTATGTCCCGGGCAGAGTAGTATGCCCGTCATTTGAGTGTTCTTTGATCACTTAGATTTCAGCTTTCAGATTTGCTAATTTCTTGAACAATTTGTTTTAAATTCTTTATGAGCATCCTGTGCACAATTTTCACTTTCCGTAAGGGTTTCAACTCAACGAAGTCTTTAGCCTCATTTCTGCCATAAGGGGAGTCTTATAAATAATCCTTCTCGGAGAAAGGACCTTCCAATTCGTAGAAATTTTTGAAGCCAAGCATTCAAAGTAAAATCGAAACATAGCGGGCTCTATTAACAGCAATGCTAGGTCTGCACATCAGAGTGACATCTTTCTTCTCTTAGAAGCTTCCTTTCTATATAAGATGTATCCACGAGGATCTGAATTTCCAAGGAGGTTCTCTCAGATATTCTGAAGGGGCGCTTTTCTGAAGCTCGCCAGGGTAGATCTGTGCTACTAAGGAGGTATTCTTTCAAATTTGCTAAAGTTGGGCGTTTTTGGAGTCATTTGAAGGCTAAATCTGCAATTTTGTTTTGTTGATCTACATCTTCTGAGTGGCTTTCCTGCAAAATTCTGCTTATCTAAACATAGCAGGATCTTTTAACAGCAATGCTAGGGCTGCACATCAGAGTGACATCTTTCTTCTCTTAGAAGCTTCGTTCCTATATAAGATGTACCCACGAGGATCTGAGTTTCCAAGGAGGTTCTCTCAGATATTGTGAAGGAGTGCTTTTCTGAAGCTTTCCGGGGTAGATCTGTGCTACTAAGGAGGTATTCTCTCAAATTTGCTGAAGTTGGACGTTTTTGGAGTCATTTCAAGGCTAAATATGCAGTTTTGTTTTGTTGATCTACATCTTCTGAGTGGCTTTCCTGCAAAAATCTGCTTACCTAAGCAGGCTTGGATGGTAGATCTCTTATTTGGGCTGCATATTTGTGTAGCTAGACTGAAAATAGCTTATCTGAGCTCAAGGCGGTTAGACTTAACGTTTTTCAGCCTGGATCTGCACTTTTCAGGCCAGATCAGTGTTTCTGTTAGGATGTTCTTGCGTTTGTCATGCCATATCTGCATTTTTCAGGCTAGATCTGTGTTTCTACTAGGTTTTACCTGTGTTGTTCATGCAGATCTAGTTCTCTGTTTTCTTCAGTTCTCACGCATACGAGCCTAAGAAGACTCTCTTCTGGAGCCTAAGAAGACTGTCTTTTGATCCCTTACAGAAAATTTAATTTGGGATATCTAAAGGTATATCTTTTTCTTTGTCATCATAATTTGCTTGTTTCTTAACAAAAGAGATATAAAAATTGCACTTGTATTCTATTTAGTGTTGAAAAAAAAACCATGGATGGTTTCAACTTTCAATAGTCTGTCAAGTACCACCTAGAATCTTTACTTGGTCCAATGCTCACCCAAGAGCTTCATGACCAATGAAAACAGCAAAATTCAATTCAATTCCGACTTACGCAGTAGATGCTGTGCATGTTCGAGCAACTTGGACATCAGCGAACTACCAGTTTCATTCCTTTGATCTGCTTGATTGCCCAACCTACTTTCAGGTTGGATACCGGGATATCCATTCCCGTTTTTAATGGCACAATTGATGGGGATGTGTTAGATGTTTGGATTCACAGTCTAGAGTCATATTTGAAGACAGTCAGATCTCATAGAGCCAAAACGAATCATGAGATTTGAGGCCCACATGAAAGATTAATCCACCTGGTGGCAGTCTCATGTGCATGGGAGGAAAAGATCCAACTAGGTCTGGATGTCAAATCCCATCCATAACTTGGACCTTTAAAATCTCACTGAAGCTGATTTGAAATGGCTTGCCAAGTTGTCCAAATCCTCTTAAGGACAGATACCCCATATAATTTTAAGCAGTCCTTGATTGTTTGATTGTGTTGAGCTGTTAGTATACGTGCCAAACAAAGATTTGCCATGGACCATCTCAATCTGAAACCCTAATCATCCAATTCCATGCAAATACAGTTACTTGGGATTTAATACTGGTATCACTAAGCCCTATAGTGTCCATTGGGAGGAAAAATAGTCCCAAGGAACCAGTTAGCTGAAGCACTTTCTTGATTTCTTGATCTTCCTAGAAGAAAGTTTAAAGTGCATTTTCCAGCTGTTTATATCCTGTTTTTGTGGGGAAAAGTAAGTAAATTATCAATTGTGGCACACTGCCAAGAGCTTATCAACTATCGTTATCTTTCCTGTTAAAGGCAAATCTTGCTTATTCCACTCTTGGATCTATCTTTGAAATATATTCATTACCTATCTCCACTAATCTGTTAGATAGACATTAATACCAATGGGAATGCCCAAGAGTATGATGGTCCCACTTGGTTTAGTTACTTTCCGCTTTTCCTTTATCTGGTATGGTAATCAACTAAAACCCATTGAGAAGGCGTTGTTTACTGGAAGCAAAATGGTGTTTACAACATATTGTAGAGAAAGCCATACGATTAAAAACTAAATCATCAGTAAACTCACAATGACAACTTGGAGTTGGCTGCCATTTGGCAAAAATGAATGCCTTTGTTTTGTCCCTGTACTCGTAATTTTCCCAAGAAACTATCCAAGGGCATCAACTGCAATCAAATATAGAAAGGGGGTAAAAGGGTAGCCCTGGCAAACTGAATTTTGTAGCTGAACAGGCTAAACAACTGCTCATTTACCCAGTCTTGCAGAGGTGTGTGCAAAAAGAGTTCCAACCTCATTACAAAAGAAATAACCCAAACCTCAACAAATCCAATATGGCAAAATAAAGTTTCATTCAATATCTATAATAAGCTTTATCAAAATCAATCTCCAGCAAGAGTGCTCATTGCCAGACTTGTGTGTCCATTCAATGAAAATTTGAAGAAACCACAACTCCAAACTGTCCTGATCTGTAGGAACTCAATATAATTTTTGTATCTATTCTTTTTTTTTTTCAAGTTAAAATTGTTCGTCAATATTGCAAATACCTCCCAAGCGAAAATCTACTGTAACCTCTTTATAAGGAGTTTACTTTTTCTCTCTCTGTCTTTTCTCGTTGTTTCGGCACTGTAATGATCCTAGTAGGTGAGCTTGTTGGACTCATTAAGTTTGGGCAGACTGGTTCAATATTGAGTATTGACATCTTTTCCCAAAGGGTCAAGTCTCATCGAGTCAAACCCAAGTTTGGCAAAATGAGTCTATTTAGTTCATTGTGGAGGTGAATAAAGTGGGACGTGCCATTATTGACGAGCCAACTGCAAGTCTTGTAATCGGCTTAGTATCAAACCAGACGCATGTCTGTCCCATACAGCTAGTTGGGTATACTTTCCTGATGATCGTGATTTCCAGCCATTCTGGTTATTACTTCTGATAATCGTGATTCTTCCTGGTCGTGATTTCTGTGTCATTAAGTTTATTTCCTTTGTTACGTTTTCCATAACTCGACCCTTAGGGGTCGGGTTTGGTTTCTTGTTTTTGTTTGCTTTTCTTTGTGTCTTGTCCTCTTGCGACCACTGTCGTGGCCTCTCTGTGACCACAGTAGAGTTTCTTTTGGCCACGTTCTTGTTTTTGGTGCCCTTTCGTGTTCTGCCCTCCGCCAGCAAACATCTAGGTTTCCCTCTTTCTGTGCATGGAGCCTAGTCGTGAGGGGTTTTTCATGGAAAATAAAGGGATTTCGATGAACAATCCAAGGGATCAAGGAGTTTCGACCCACTTGGATTCAACTGCTCCCACTTTTAAAGAAATTCTGCGAAGGAATTCTAAGCCTAATATGCAAGGACGGAATTTTCAAAAACCTCCACTGAGAATGCCTCGATTGGATCCCAGGAAAAATGAAAATGGCTGCATGAAAGTAGTTGGTGGTACGCCAATCCAAGGGAATCTAGGAGTTTGACCCACTTTCAACTGCTCCCACTTTTAAAAGATAAAATTTTCAAAAACCTCCACTGAGAATGCCTCGATTGGATCTCCAAAAAAGCATATGTTCAAAGTGGCATAGAAGAGTTGGAGAATAGAGGATTAATTGTCCGATTTCTTGGATTTAGGCCATCATTGCCAGCATTTAAAGAATGGGCACAGAAAATGTGGAAGACCCCTGGTGAGTATACCATTTCAGTATACCCTAATGGTTATTTCCTTGTTTTCTTTGCCTCATCTCTAGATCGTGAATTAGTTTTTCAAGGAGGCCCATGGTTCTTTGGAAGAGCGGGGTTGTTTATGAAACCGTGGCATACAATGTTTAAAGTAGAGGAAGAGTTACCATCGGTAGCTCCAGTTTGGGTTAGATTATTTGGTCTTCCAGCTGAATATTGGAATCAACATGTCTTCATGGAGATCGGAAATAGTCTGGGAACTTATATGATGACGGCGGATGCCTCTTTGAAGTTAGAACAAATGATTTACGCACGCATATGTGTGCTAATGGATCTAAACCAGCCTCTACCGCAAAAGATTTCACTGGCAGTGGAGGATGAGACATGGGAGCAAGTCCTAGATTATGAAAACATCCCTTTCCGCTGCCGTAGCTGTCATGAATATGGGCATTTGGTTAGAGATTGTCCTCTCAAAATACCAGATACCACTTGTAGAAGGAAGAAAACAGGAGGAATTTATCAAACCAAAAGGAAAAAAAACAGCCAAAGAGGATCCTAAAGCGAAACCGGAAGTAAGTAGTCACAATCGATTTGCTAGTTTGCAACAGGTACAAGAGGAAGAAGGAAATGAGGAATTAATGGAATCCCAAGTCCCAGAAACACAACTTAATCAGCCCACTCAACAGGAACAAAACATGGATCAACAAAGGAAAGAAAATCAAAATCAGCTGGTGGTTATTCAGCAGCAACCTATATCAGATTCAACAGGGAAAAATATAAAGAGCTATCAGAGGAAGACCAAATATCAAGATAAGTTTTTGGATGTAGAGCCGCATATCCAGGTAACGAAAAATATGGACAAAGCACTGGT
This sequence comes from Taxus wallichiana var. yunnanensis, assembly GCA_018340775.1. Taxonomy (NCBI): domain Eukaryota; kingdom Viridiplantae; phylum Streptophyta; class Pinopsida; order Cupressales; family Taxaceae; genus Taxus; species Taxus wallichiana. Next base: position 611,846,155 of record CM031244.1, read on the forward strand.
TCTTTTTAATCATGATAAGGGCAAACAAATTGATGAATCCTCATTAGGAGTTGCTCAGGAACAAATGAAAAAACTAAAAGTTGATAAAAATATAAAACCAGGTCGTAAATCAACTCAAATATCTCTTCAAAATGAGGGTAAGAAGTTGAGCAATGTTGGGATGGTACGGGATTTATCCCAATTTTTCCAAACTCCTCCATCATGAAGATAATTACTTGGAATGTAAGGGGGCTAAAAGGCAGCCCATCTAAAGTTCAGGAAATAAAACGAATGATTGACACTAATCGTCCTCTTGTGGTTTTCATTCAAGAGACTAAAGCTTCTATAGATCTTATGGCAGCCATTGCTGAGAGAATATGGCCTAAAGCCCTTCATCTTGCTTTGAGTTCGCAAGGATCTTCTGGAGGTATTATTACTTTATGGGATCCAAAGGTTGTTATAGTGTTAAATTCATGTGCTATTCAGGGAGGGCTTCTAATTCATGTGTACTCTAAAGTAGATGCCCAAAATTTTGTATTAATAAATGTTTATGCCCCTCTGGATGTGGGTGCTAAACAAAAACAATGGAATCAAATATCCTGTATGGCTAATCTGTTTACAGGGGCCCCTCTTATTTTAGGAGGAGATTTTAATACTATTCTCAATCTACAAGAAAAATAGGGTGGAAATAAGCAGTTGGATTCTAGTTCTTCAATTATGACTCAACAGATCCAGTCACTCCATTTAGTGGATGTTCCAACGGAAATGGTGTTATGACATGGAATAATAGAAGACAAGGACAACAATGTATCATGGAAAGACTTGATCGATTTTTAGTATCTGAAGAATGGTGGCTAAAAGATTTTGTTCCTAAGGCAAAACTTCTGAATAATATTGGTTCCGACCACTGGCCTGTGTCTATTGAGTTAGGGAAATCTTATCGGCATTATGTGCCCTTTCGATTCCAATTGATGTGGTCTGCGGCATGAGAATATCAGAAACTCTATCCAACAGTGGTGGGTGCGGAGGGTAAACCAAGGTATGGTACTCAGATGTATTCCTTTGTTAAAAGGTTGGATTATCTTAAGTCCAAACTTAAGAAATGGAACTGGAGTGATTTTGGAGATATAAAGGCTAGGAAAACAGTATTCTGGAACAACTGGAAGCTATCAATTTTCAAATGCACCAACAAGGAAATTCAAGTGATTTTCTTCAGCAAGAACAACTTCTAAAAGCTAAATTGACAGAATGGGAAATTAGAGAGGAAATAATGTGGAAGCAAAAATCTAGAATTCAATGGTTAACTGAAGGAGACAAAAATTCTGCTTTCTTCCATAAATCATTACTAGATAGAAGAGTGCATAATCATATTAATTCTCTGAAGAGCAAAGAGGGACAACAAATATATTCTCTGGATGAAATGAAGCATGAGGTTGTTATGTTTTTTACAGAATTATTCACAGCTCAACCTCTTAATTTAGAGAACCAACAAAAAGTGTTAGATGTTTTGCCTCGGTTGATTTCTCAAGAGGAAAATGAACAACTTACACAACCAATTACTGAACAGAATTATATACAACTTGTCTTCAATATGGCGAAAGGTAAAACACCAGGGCCGGATGGATTTCCCATTGAATTCTATCAGACTTTCTGGGATATAATTAAGTATGATTTACTTAGTGTTGTGGAAGAGGCTAGAATTTCAAAAGCTATGCTTAAGGAAATAAACAAAACATTCATTACTCTCATTCCGAAATTTGTGGATGTGGCTGAAATTTCAGATTACAGACCTATAGCTCTATGCAATGTTTTGTATAAAATTATCACAAAAGTTATGGCGGAAAGATTAAAACCTCTTCTACATAAGATTATTTCCCTTGAACAAGGAGGGTTTGTTCCAGGACGTCAGATTCATGATGAAATTGCTTTGGCTCAAGAAATCCTGCATTTTATGGATCTCCAAAAATCACCTTATATGTTTATCAGATTGGATTTATCCAAAGCATATGATCGAGTGGACTGGAAGTTTCTTAGTCAGGTCTTAGCTAAATTTGGTTTTTCTGATGATTGGATTAAATGGATAGAGGCATGTATAACTTCAATCTCTTTCTCTGTGTTAGTTAATGGTACTCCTACAAATCTGTTTTGAGCTTCCAGGGGAATAAGACAGGAGATCCTTTGTCACCTTTTTTATTCATTATTTTGGCGGAATGTTTGGGAAGACTAGCAAATAGAGCTTGTCAAGAAAAAAGAATACAAGGTGTGCAACTTGCCAAATCTATAAAGCCTCTTTCCCATTTGCAGTTTGTAGATGATTCTACTTTGGCTGGGAAAGCCACCCAATGGAAGCTAAACAATTTGCTAAAATCATCCATGTGTTTTCTTCTGCCTCTGGTCAACTTATCAATGAAACAAAATCAAGTATTATTTTTTTCATTGCTCTATACAACAGGAAGAGAAAATTCTCAAGATCTTCCATTTCAAAAAAGGTTCTCTTCCTATTAAATATTTGGGAGTTCCTCTTGTTGCTAAACAAAATAAAGATTGGGAGTGGCTAATAGCAAAGATAAATGGTAAGATACAAAAATGGACAAATAAATGGCTCTCTACAAGGCAGAATGACTCTGGTTAAGGCTGTCCTTCAAGCTATTCTAGTTTATGTTTCATCTATTCTTAATATTCCTAAATCAATTTTGAAAAAAATTGATGCTATTTGTCGAATTTTTGTGGAATGGAACACAAAACCAACACAAATGGTCATTAGTGAATTGGGACACTCTATGTCGCCCTAAAAAGGAAGGTGGATTAGGCTTTAGATCAACAATTAAACAAGCACAGCTCTTTGCTGGCAAACTTTATTGGAGGTTGATTACATCTCCAAACGAATTGTGGGTTGTTAATATAAGAGCTAAATATATGGAAAATTATCCACCAGAACATATTATTAGATTGTCCCTTCGAGAAGAGGATCTCCTATTTTGGTTGTTCTCAAAATGGGGGAAGGCATTATTAAAAAAAGGATTTTTTGGATAGTGAATAATGGGCATGAGGCTTATTTTTGGCTTGACTCATGGGATGGCCAGCCTCCTTTAATTCAGCAATTCCCCCATTTACATAATCTTATGGCAGCAATGCATCAAAAAGGATGGACAAGAGTTATGCATTATACTAGACAATCATCCCTACCTTGGGATATGGGTAGATGTTGGATACCTACTCATGAATGGCCTATTCAGATTGGGCAACAAGATCAAGTTTTGATTGAACATTTGTTACAAAAGTATCCTCTTTCCTCATCTAATGAATGGGGGAAATACTTTAGAGGAGAATATACTTGTTCATTTAGGATATGAGGCTTTACTTAAAAGTATTTCTCACCCTTTCCAAGCAATGTTTAAGCAAATATGGCAGCCAACTTTATGGCCTAAGGTCAGTTTTTTTATTTGGCTCTTGGTCCATGGTAGAATTCTAACAGGAGACAAACTTATGAAAAGAGGTTTTTATGGTCCATTTAGATGCACTTTATGTTGGCAGGATGAGGAGACTAGAAATCATCTTTTCTTTCAATGTTCGTGGGTGATACCTTTATGGCAATCTCTTGCTAATATGTTTCATATGCATTATTATGGCATTCAATCTTTTGAGCAATTGATGAAAGATTGGCAAGAACGTCTACCAAAAGGACAAAATTTACTCCCAACTCTATGGACATGCATTTCTTTGTTAATTTGGAATATATGGAAGGAAAGAAATAAAAGAATTTTCCAGCAAGAGATAAAAGATAGGGGGTATGTGTGGCAGAAAACTTCAATTAATATGGCAGAAACTATCAAGCAAAAGGTTTCCCTTCCCTCTACTCTTACTCCGGAGTGGGCTAATATATGTAAGGTGCTTTCTTTCCAGGCTCAAAGCTCCACTTTACCTGTTTTTAATTTGCCAAGGAGAGAGGACAAAAAGCAACCATGGGTTCCTCCTCCTATGCAGTTTGGAAAATTGAATACAGATGGGGCTTCCAGGGAAATCCAGGGTTGTCTGCGATGGGGGTATTGGAAGAACTCATGATGGGAAAGCTACATTTATGTTTGCTTTGAAAAACTGGTATCACTACTAATAATATTGTTGAGGTCAGAGCTATTTATCGGGATCGCAAGAGGCTATTAAGTGTGGGTGGACTCAAGTGCAGGTGGAATCTGATTCTAAGGTCATTGTTAGGATGCTAACTATTAATGGGAGTCAAAGGAGCTCAAACTGGCAGATTGCGAGAGAAATATATAAAATCAAAGGTCTGCAAGCACAATTTCAGACTTTCCAAATCACACACATTCCTAGATAGAGAAATCAAGTGGCAGATGCATTGGCAAATTGGGCTCTGGATAATCATGATATCAGCTGCTATGGTGATCCTCCTCTTTGGTGGCCTCAACGGGATCAGGAAGATATGAAAGCTATTCTAAAACTTGACTATCCTTAATGTTTTCAAATATGTTTATTTTCCTTTATAATGCTCAAGATTGGACAAATAGCTTTCAAGCTTGGCATCGTTGTAATTGTAAAAATATTTTTCCTATGAAATAAAATATTTGTTTGTTTTTTAAAAATGCCTAAATATGAATTTCTATAACATGCATGCTAAACCCATGGGCAATGAGTTAGATCTTGCCATGGAGGTGTTTGTTCTAGAGTTATGGAAGGGCCTTAACCACCATGAAATAACCACACAAGGAAATAATCATGCATAAAAGACGAGAAAAATCCTTGCATAAAGTGTGTATTGAAAAGGCTTTATTTAAAATTATGTAACATACATGCCAAGCCCATGGGTAATGAGTCGATCCTCCTGCCATGGAGGTATTTTCTCTAGTGTTATGGAAGGCCCTTAACTCGGTAGCCGGAGGATTGCTCATATTAGCAACATCACTTCATGTATTCTTGCAAGGGAAATGTTGTACTTCATTTCAACAAGAGACACCCTAGATAAATGGTTCAATTGCTTATGATGATGCACATATGTTTCCATATATTAGATTTCAGCCCACTATATAAATGCGTGAGGAACCTTCTTGCAATAGATTAAGCCAACAATGAAATATGCTGCGAAAATGAAGTAGAAATAACTTAATTGCATTAAAGATCAAATTCACATTACAATATTGCAAGTCACTTTTAGGGGCAACCTTCTTTGAGCAAACTCAATGCAATGAAATTCGTGGATGCCTTTACACTAGCCCATGCATCACATTTATACTAATTATATTTTATCCAACTACTACTTCCCACGCATGTGGGATTATTCTTGATAGTTCAAGGTATGACTTACAAAGCATATGCATATGTAGCTTTTACTATTAACAAAGATTACGAAGAAAGAGTAAGGACAAAGGGGTCCTAACATCCCCTCCCCCTTGAAAAGTTGTCCTCAAAGCCGAAGGTTAGGAAATTTCTGCTGAATTTGGTGAAGGGGTTCCCAAGTTGCATCTTCAAGTTGCACTCCATGCCACCGAACCAAGAATATCCGTGACGGATCGATTGCGAAGCTAGTGGGAGCGTCTATCAAAGTTGATTGCAGGCTTGAGAATAAGGGATCCTTTGGCATCAAGCTTGGGAAGTACCATTTGAGTCGTGATTTATTATCCTAGAACTTTCTTCAAACATAAAACATGAAAAACATGATGAACACTAGAAGAGGCTGGAAGTTCTAGCTTGTAGGCTACCCGACCTATCTTTTGAAGGACCTTGTAGGAGCCATAGAACTTAGGGCCCAGGGCGAGCTTCGATGACTTTTAACCTTCAGGAGGACTATTTATACGATTGCAATAAGAAGAAAACTATATCCGTTGGGCGGAAGGCATGCTCGGAGCGGTGTTGATCAATGTGTTGTTTCATGTGGTTTTGGGCCATGTTGAGGTTTTCTCGGAGGATGTGAAGAACATATTCCTGCATTGAGGATGATGTCAACGACTTGTACATGGGAAGCTATGCTTGGAATGTAAGAGAGAAGAGATGTCGGCTTCTAACCATAGAATGCTTCATATGGGGACATTTTGGTGGCCATGTAATATGTGGTATTGTACCACCATTCCATGAGAGGTAACCACTTGACCCAATGATGTTGTTGATCAAAGGAAAAACATCGAGAGGTAGGTTTGCCAAACACTTAACTATTTCCATTTTGGCCTTCTATTTGTTGGTGATATCCAAAGCTTATTTTAAGTTGCATCCCCGTGTGTCAAAATAGTTCTTGCCAAAAATGGCTTGTAAAAGCCGAGTCACAATTGGGACAATAGAAGCATGGATGCCATGGAAGGCGGAAAATTTGGTCAAGAAAGGTTTGGGCAATACTTGAAGAGGTGTAGGGGTGGGCTAAGGCACAAAAATGGGCATATTTGGAGAGGCGATCCACCACCACTAGTATGACTAATTTGCCCCCAAATTTTGGAAGGCCCTTGATGAGATCCATGGAAATATCTGTCCATATCCTTGTAGGAATGGGCGGTGGTGGTAGTAAGCCCGGAGTTGCTCTTCAAGCTTCTCTCTTTCTCTGTTCGACGCTGGCAAGTATCACATTCTTTGACAAACTACTTGATGTCCGGCTTAATTCCTTGCCAAAAGAAATTTCGGCAGACCCTCTCCTATGTTTCAAAAACCCCGAATGGCCGCTTAAGGAGATGCATTTAGTTCAAGCATAATATTGTGTCGCAACCCTAACTTTGGAATTAAAACTACATGTTCTTTATATTGTAAGTACTTGTCATCCCTATAGTAGTTGGGTGATGAAGCAAGATCGTAAGATATTTTTTGGATGAGTTGATGTGTGGCTGGGTCCTGGTACCATTCCTAATGGATTTTCTATATCCATTCAAGAAGGGGTACTTATTGGGCACATAGAAAAACTTGTTTCTCAAATTTGCAAGAAAGCGCACCTGACAACCACATTCTTTCCCCTTCTTATAAGTGATTTTATAATCATACCTCATGAGCTTGGTTACCCATTTTTTGCTAATCGGGGGAGGACACCCTTTGTTTTAAGAAGTATTTGAGACTATGGCAATAAGTTTTAATGCAGAAATGTCGTCCTATCAAGTATGGTTGCCACTTGTTGATTGCATGTAATATGGCCATCATCTCCTTTTCATAGGTGGAGTGTACCAAATTCTGCTCAGATAGTGCCTTGCTGGTAAAAGTGATGGGTCAATCTTCTTGCACACGAGGATGGTGTCGAATCCATTCCCACATGCATTGCTTTCAATAATGAATGTCTTGGAGAAGTCCAACATGGCCAAAATAGGTGTAGTACAATTAGCTTTGTTTTAGTACATCAAAAGTATGTTCATTGTTGGACCAAGAGAATGGCGTTCTTTTTGAGCATTGTCATTAATGGGGCATTAAATTTTCCATAGTCAATAAATTTTCATAAGTATATGATGAGACCTAAAAATCCATGAAAAGGCCTCACGAGCTTCCTAGGCTTTGGCCAATTGTTTATGTTGTTCTCGGTTGACTTTGATGTTTGCTTCGAGACGATGTATCCTAGGTACTCTACTCTGTGTTGACCAATGGAGCACTTGGATCATTTAGCACACAATTGATTATCGAAAGGAGTTGTGATGCCATGTCCAGTTGATGTAAATGCTCATCCCAAGTTTTTCTATAAATCAATTTAATATCAAAGAAGACCACTATGAACTTGTGGAGAAATGGCCGAAAAAGTTTGTTCGTCAACCCTTGGAATGTTGATGGCACATTGGGGAGTGGAAGGGCATGACCGTAAATTCGTATTGACCATCATGAGCGCAAAAGCTATTTTGGGAATGTCTTCTTCCTTAATGCGAATGTGGTGATAATGGGGGAGTGTGAATCCAGTTTGGAAAAGAATTTGGTGCCATGGAGTTCATCAATCCTTAATGGGAAATTTGTCCTTAATAATGATTTTGTTTAGTTCCACTGAAATCGATGTAGAGTCTCTAAGACCCATCCTTTTTCGAACCAAAAGAATAGTAGAAGAGTATAGACTTGTGGTTAGGTGAACATTTCCGACCCTTTAGGAGCTCATGTACCAACTTTTCAATTTGAGTTTTATGAAGGGGTAGTGGTATGGTCGAATGTTTAGGGGCACACTCTGCGGAAGGAGCTCAATGAATGGTTCTCGTGTCGTTGAGGGGGTAAGCCTGTGGGCTCTTCAAATATTGCACGCATGTTTAATTAAATATTTTCTCGCAAGTCATCGGGTTGGGCTGTCATAAGGTGGTGCATTGACTGAATGGAACAAAGTTGGGCTATAACTCATGAGAGCCCTTCTTAAGGAGCTTCTCCATACGGTGTGAGCTTATGTCACTTTGGTTGATCTAGAGAGAGGCCTTTGAAAGTTTACTTCCCGTTATTGGAGAATTGCATCTAGAGTATTGAGAAATCACACTATATAGGTCCAAGGGTGCATAGCCATTGAGCCCCAAACATTACATCACATCCACCTAAGGGCAAAACAAACATATAAAATTTGAGGTTATAGTCTCTCACTGAAACATGAACATTGTGGCATTTCACTTTACAAGGTACTGTTCCCCCGTTAACAATCATAACCTCGAAGCCTATACAAGGATACACAAAATAGTCAACTTGTTTGGCTGGTTGTGGGTCAATGAAATTATGTGTGTCGCTAGAGTCAATTTAAAAGTGAGAGGGCGCTTCTTGAAATATCCTTTGACTTTCATTGTTTGTGGAGTGGTTACCCCTGCTAATGAGTGTACTGAAATCTCTGGCTAGGGGTCTATTTGGTTGGAAGGTTCTCCTTCATTTTCCTCGTCTCTATAGCTAGCGCCGACAACCTCTATCTATACAAATGTTTCTCTCGGTGCCGGCCTCTCTATGTCTATATGGCAACTGGGGAGAAAGGAGAATTCAAATTGTTCCGTCGCCAAGATAGAGATGGCGCCCCAATAGGCCTCCCCAGATCTGAACTAGATAGGGTCGAGTAATTGACAATCGAGAATTGGACATGCCAAGGTTCGAATAGTCATATTTATCTCTATAGGGCACTCCATATCTGTGTTCTCATCTGTGTGGTTCTTGGTCTATGGTATATTGCTGGGGTTCTTGGATATCTTCTAGTCATCTATCTTAGGTGGTGACTCATTATCAAGTACAACTGACTCTTTCTACACATTTGCACCCCCTTGTGAGTTTTTATCACGATTATAACTGTAATGTCTCCATTCCTTCACCGAGGGCCTAAGGGCCATTTTTTAGTCTTAGCCTTGGTCATACCCGAGGGGCTAACGACGCTGGAGGTTATTGGGTATGGATGACTGTTACCACCTTGCTATTTGTTATATTTTTCTCGTTGACATTAGTATTAAGCAACTTGGTGGGAATAATTGTTATGTTTTGTCGTTAAGGGGGACTCATGGTACTTTATTGTTATATTCTTTTGTTGGGGGTCACTTAAGTTACTTTGTGTTTTTGTGGTTCTCCTAGAAGGGTCGATTGGGATCTTTTTGGGCCTTTTGGTGCTTGGAGAAGTTATAAAAGGAGGTTTGGGGGAGTAATAGAGCTCATTCTTACACTCACACATATTTTGACATTGAACAATTGTTGTTTGCATTCTTATTGCTTGTGGAGTAAAATCCCACAGGAACCCTAGCTTCGGTGGTGAGAGATCCACTCCTAGCTAGTAGGGCACTCTTCGGTGGTGAAAGATCCACCCTAGTTTGCTATTGAGGAGCCGATTTAGAAAAAATATTCAGGAAATTTTTTCAGAGATTTCAAAAGTGTTTTCGAGGCTATTTTCAGTATCAGGGGAGGAAATTTCAAGGGTTGCATATCAGATTACTCTCAGCATTTACGGCAGAGTTTGGCACAACTTTTAGAGGCATTTTGGTGGATTTCCAGCCCCTTCTATAGGGTGACGTCAGCCCTAGGGATTTGCCGTTTTCAGATTTGGAGGTTGGGTTCATTTCTATATAATTTGTAGATGTTATTTCCAGAAAATCAGATTTTTATCCATTGTATTCACATAGTTATGAATTTTTGAAGTTTTCCAGCAGTTTAGGGCATTCTAAAATTACTGGCAGTCATATATTATTCAGAAAAATCCAAAAATATTTTTCTAGTCTTTGTTATCATTGTAGCAAGCTCTCTATAAAATTTCATGTGAGTTTTGGATAAGTAGTTTGCAAGTTATCATTAAATTTCAGTTCGCTGCCCTAGCTGGTTTAATTCCAGAAAAATCAGAATTTTCATTTGCTGCAAATTTTCATATATTTTGTGGATTTTAAGTGATATCCCTCAAGGGATATTTCAATAACATAACCCCTTTTCTTGGCGAGCTTGCATTTCAGCCTCCGAAAGGCATTTAGAGGGGGTGTTTTGGAGGTGGGTTCATAGGTTGCACGCTTAGGTGGACGACTTGGATGGTACAAAAGTGGCTTGGTTATAAACTTGTCTTCAGCTAACTTGGCAAACCCTAGGGCTTCCATCATGTCCTTAGGTTTGAACATTTTGACTTTAGTGCATATTGTATCCTTAAGGCCATTTACGAAACAACTCTTGAAAAAGTCGTTAGATAATCCTTTAGTTTGGTTTGCTAGTTTTTCAAATTCTGTTTATGTGGTCACGATTTGTTCTTGTTTGCCAAATTTTGGTGAGGACTCCAATGAAATCATTGTAGGCACTTGCACCAAAGCAAACCAACAATAATTTAACAAAGTTTACCCAAGTTGGTTCATCACGAGATTTTAGGTACCATTGAAAACCTATTCTTAAGTGGAAGGAGGCAATCAAGGCTTTGTTCACTACAAAGGTATTGTGGAAACTTGAAATATTGTTATGCTTGACAAACTGAAGTGGTAGGGTCTATACCATCAAATTTAGGGTAGTCCAATTTTGGGCTACGTGGCATGTTGTTTGATGAAAACTGCCCTCATTGTTTATGTCATTATGGAGTTTGTTTGTGAGTGTTGGATTTTGAGAATTGAGGCCGTGGACCATTTGTTTCAAATAAGTGATTTGGGACTCCATGTCGTCATCTTCCCGCTACATGTCGCAGTTTAGATTGGGTTGTCACAACCATGACGGAAGGTGTCTCGGGGGTTTGGAAAATTTTTACTGGAGCTATATTTCAAAATGATCAGTTTAATAAAACTATCACAATGGTATGATTATCGAAGGGTTAAAAATACTTCTTATTGACTGCAAGTAAAAAATAGGATCCCAAAAATTATATGGGCATTTTTTCTAGAAAATTGAATTACACACCAAAATGATCACCTCGTGAGAAAATCACAATGGTGCCATCGCCCAATAAGAGTTTGTTTTGTACTTTTTAAATATTTCTTTGGATATGGGACTTTTGTATTCACCTTGTTCCATCACTACTATAGATTGATACTTTGCAAACTTTAGCTTTGTTTTGTACTATGTGGAAATTGATTGCAACTGTTATTGTTCCAAGATAGATCCTCCGGTGGTGGTTTTTGCCAACTCTAGGTTCCCGAGTTACACAATCTCGTGAAAATGATATAACTTCTATTGGGTGTGTCTAGTTTGTAGGCTCACATCCATATTTATCCCGTTAAGTAAATAGTGTCAATCCAATGTTTCAAAGCACTAGCTATGGAGGGTAGACTGTACTTGTAACCCACTATCCCATTTATGAGGTTCGTTGTAACTTCCCTAGGCTAACCGCTTACCAATGCATCACAAGTTATGGATGGCCAAAAGCTTCCTATTGCTAAACTTCAAAACAACTAGGGGTCTTTTGATATACCCTAGGTACGTGGAAGTTGAAGTCCGTATACAATGCTGATGGCTTGAATATTGGGGCATAATCCCTCACTCCACAAAATCACGAAAAACTGATTACCGCTTGGCCTAGAAGGACAACTTCTTGTGAGTTTTAAAACTGTCATAACACAGTTTATACTCCAAGAAAAAGAGGAAAAAATAGAGTAAAACATGGTGGATTTGGGGTTAAAAAGGCTTAGTGTTGCCACTTCTGTTACCACTCTAATCACCAAGGTCCTTCCAAGGGTGAGGTTGGAGCATATGGTGGATAGTTGTAGAAACCCTAAACTAATATTGCTGCTGCAGAATGAGCCCTGGAAAGAACTCTGATACCAGGTTTCAGGTACCTTCCTACAACAAATTAAGCCGACTACGAAATATAGAGAAAATATGCTACAAAAATGAAATAGAAATAAGTTAATTGCATTAAAGATCAGATTTGCATTACAATATTGTAGGCCACTTCAAAGGGGCAACCTCCTGTTAGTAAGCTGAATACAATATAATTCATGGATGCCTTTACACTAACCTATGCATCACATTTATACTAATTCTATTCTATTCAACGACTACTTCCCATGCATGTGGGATTATTTTCAAGAGTTCAAGGGGTGACTTACAAAGCATATGCATCCATATCTTTTATTAATAACAAAGGTTACAATGAAAGAGTTAGGACAAAGAGTCTCAACAAATCGACATTAACAATTCGTGTTAAAGTGAGGTGAGCCGGAGCAGAAAAACTTACAATTCTTCAGTCTTTAGAGGGATAGTGATTATAACAGCCACACACACTTTATAACAATAGCAAATTGTAAGGTCTTTTTGACGACTAATCACCAACTCAATTGATATGACAACTAGCAATGATTCCTGTTGAAACCATGAGAAAAAACCAGTAATGTTTTGTACTGAATATGGTTGAAAATAATCACTTGAAATAGCCACTATGTGGACCCCTTTTTGGGAATTGATCCCTTTCAAAAATGAGAGAAGAGTTTGGTGTGAATTTGGCTTAGAATGAACACAGAAAGTCAATAATAATAATTTTCTACATATGTTTACGTAGCAGAGACTTTACAAATATATAGGAGATGGAGGTCCTAATTATAAATATAATTGCTTGCAAATGTGAGCACTAACTCAATGAATTCCTAACTTTCCCCCTTAGGGCGAACAAGGTAGAAGCATGATCACACTTTCAACTGCAGTATGCTCGACTCTTGTGGCATGCCCGATTCTTGTGGCTCATGATCTTGATTCAAACAAAAGACACCTCTTATCAACCTTCCATTTTTTTTGCAGGCTTACCACAAATCTGGATATGAATAGGAACCCATCAACTGTTCATCTCATATGGTTTTTGGATTACCATTAACCTTTTCAAGATCCATGATCTGCATTACACTAGTGATTTTGCTTTCCACAACATTTTTACATCAGGAGGTTACATAAGGAAATGATTCTCACTTATTACAAATTCGAACAAGAATACTATTTCTATTCTCATTCACTACCACACCACAACGGAAAGCAAGCATGCAACTAAAAATATGTCACGGTGTCACCAATGTTTGTATGTGCCTTGTCGCTAGTGGCCGACGAGAGGATGCTGATTGCCTTCCTTCCTCTGTTGCCTCCATCCTTTAATAGACGTGTTGCTTACTTAGCTGATTGGAACTTGAAGCTCATTGGTTTCCTCATTGTACTTTATTTTTATTCCCTCCCCACAATGTGAAACACTTTATTTTATAGGACGTAGGGTAACACTGAAAAATGCATTTGTAAGGCATTTAAAAAAAACTTCATAACTCGACGTCAACGACGCTATTTGGACAATACAAATGATAAGATGACGACTTTTGCAATTTTAAGACGATAAAAAATCCAATTAAAGATTGGATTTAAAAGACCTAATTGACACTTTGATACACTATCGACTCAACACTTTTTGGATTTAGACAAACATACTTTTGATGACACGACAATTAACGACTCATGCATCATTTGGACTTGATGACACTATCACAAAACATTCAAAACTAAATTGATCCACAATTGATTTTTGACATTAAAAACAAGACTTAAAAATGACTAGAAATGTGATATTAACCACACTAACCTCTATACTTAACTAACAATTAATATTAAATAACATACTAAATTATATGCTAAACAAAGATATAACACGTACCACTACTTTTAAGGTGTGTCACGTGGTTCGGTGATTTTCGGGCACAAAGTTCAAAATCATCGAACTTTATTGAGAGCATCAAAATTGCAAATATCCACCAATATTCGGGTGGAAAAAACCCTAAAAGCTCCTGGTCAAATCTTAAAGGAGTGGTTGAAGGCCCTATGAGAGTACATAGTTAGACATATTCCTTGTGATTGATATCTCTCGCGTATTTTAGATAGATGTATTTAAGATATCTATACTAGTATATAATACAATTTTATATGCATTTTATATAACTATATATTAAAATACCCTCTCTCATAAAATTATATATTAAAATTTAATACACAATGAGAGTCGTGTATTATAGAAACTTGAAAATTCGTAGTAGTCTATGTATTCTATTGTATATATGAGTGTTTTCAAAATAATTATTTTATTTAATTAAATTTTATTGTTTAGTTTTCTATTTTTTTCGCAATAATAAATTATAAAGTTTAAAATACTAAGTAAATTATGTAAAATGTAAAATATAAAATTAAATTAGTAGTAGTCGAATTTAATTATGATTTTTTTCAAATTTTATCATTGCAGAATTTAATCTGTATTTTATCTTTTGCCATATTTGAACTTGAACAGGAACCTTGTGACTTCACAAGTTTTAAGTATTTTGACCAAAAATTGGGTTAAGGTATCTGCTAAAAAAGAAGACTATTACCACTAATGACTCTATAAACTTAACATAAACTAAAAACTATACCAAGACTTACAAAACAATAACATATACTCAAATATGGCAGACTTGGTAGAGTGGCATGCACGAATTAGACACAAGGCAATTAATGGTTTGGGCATGGAAGGTGAAGCTTGCATGAAGGAATATGATCCCCAAGGTACTGGATACTGACATCAAACTGCAAGGCGATCTGTAGAAACTTATACAGCAAGATCCAAACCAACGTATATGTGCATACTTGTATCAATCTTTGTAAATAAGACTCATCAAGCCACGCCTACACTAGTACACGTCTCATAGAAGTAGAAGGCAGATCTGGTGACACCACAGTTTGAACACCTTCACATTGAGCATGCACAGCTACACGCATGTGTATGAGGTGATAAGGATGTTGGTTTAACCTGACTGCAAAAAACCTGCCAAGGATCGATGGAGATGGTTGACGAAATTGAATGACCAGTTCAGTGAATGCACAACACTGATAATACTTGAAAGATCTGGCTAATTCGTTACAGCTATAGCACAAGTATCAGTTGATACTAGATCGATCAAAACCTCGTTTGCATGGAAGATTTAGCAAAATGATTTTTCTTTTAATCACACAAGTGCACAGCAGACTGCAGCTGCGTCAGAAAGAATGACCACTTAATATAACTCTCTCAATAGAAAGTGTGACTACAAGTAAAAATCTTCTGATATCTAAATAATCACTGAACTCTCATATAGAGCAAAACTCCATTCGCAGGGCAATTAACCAGATTGCCCCTAGAGATGAACTAAACCTCCAATACAGATGGTTTGGTTTTCCTGCTCTGATACCAAATGTGAATTTGGTTTAGAATGAACACAAACTCAATAATAATAATCTTCTACATATATTTACGCAGCAGAGACTTTACAAATATATAGGAGATGGAGGTCCTAATTACAAGGAGATAGCTGTTTATCAACAACTTGTTTGAACCATAAGTACTCCAAATATTTCTCAACTTTACCTATACACAAGAATTGTTCAAACAACTCTCCAAATACATAATAACAATTAACACTTACGTTATTATAATTTATAACAAATATAATTGCTCACAAATGTGAGCACTAACTCAATGAATTCCTAACATCTGGCACTGATCCTTGTGTAAATAAGCTGAAAGCCTTAGGTAGAACACTAACAAATGAGCTAGAAATAGAAGCTGGAATTCACTTGTTTGTACCTAACATGTCCAGATGTATCTAACACAGTCCTCTAATTATGGTTTTCCTTGGGCAGAGTATGGGCAGTGTACATTCTCAACACGAGTATTGCAGCATAACATTGGGCTTTAAGCTTATCCCTCTTGAGAGAGGCTTATTCTCTAGTCTTAAAAAATGGTTTATGTAGCAAAAAAGGAAAAAAGTTAAAAAGCAAAATCCGAAATACACGTGTAAAATGTAGAGAATAGCAGTGAGAAATAAGAAAGCAAATCTGCAGAGCAAAGGGAAAACCATGTAAAGGGATGCATATACTCATAAATCATTAGTGAAATTAGGGTTTGTTGATAATAAATATTGGCATTACTTCCTTGCAGTCAACAATTTGATTTTGAGCATTTATATGTTGTTTTTATATGATGCTAATATAGGAAACTATATGGGTTGTTTAGAATTTTGAAAATCTTGGAACAATATTTTGTGTGCTTTATGTCATTGTTTTATAGATTTTAGAAGCTAATTAATATCTGTCCTATTGATTTCTGTTCCAAATTTGGCGCTAAAAGATTGGCTTATTAACAAAGATGTCTTGGATGGAATGTTCAGGTATCTAGTTGGATGCGATAACATTCTCGCTCAGTTGCACTCAAAGCACCCAGAATATTGTGACAAAGTAGGTGGTCTTCTCTCGTATTTCATATTGATGATTTAAGAGCCTTAGCACCATTATGGCTTTCGAAAACAGAAGAGGTAAGACAGGATCGTGCTCACTGGGCAACCAACATAACAGGGGACATTTTTGGTCAGGGATGGATCAGTGAGATGTATGGTTACTCATTTGGTGCTGCCGATGTAAGTCACTTGGCTCTGAATCGCTAGATGTCTAATCTGTGAAAGCTGGAAAGTGTATTTGTTGTTTATTTTGCGGTTTTCGTTCTATTTTCTAATATTCTTGTCAACTATCATCTTCTCCTCGTAGGGAATTTATTGAGAGATTCTTCCATCTTACAATTTTTAAGATTCAATTGTTTGCACTATGATTTTTCATATTAAGACAATGTGGCCATGCATTTTCTTTCCTCCTTTATTTCAAACTTTGAGGGTCTATCATATGTCCCTGCTAATAATGCTTCCTTATGTACTCAATCTTTCATTTTATTGTTCTAAGATGAATCATATAAACTCGTAAATGATACTTGTATCCTTGAAAGAACTTCTGGGAATAAATCTTTCTTTTATCTATTTCTGCAGGTCGGACTTCGTCACAAAATAAGTGATGATTTGATGATTTATCCAGGCTATGTTCCTAGGGAGGGACTGAACCTATTCTGCTACATTATGGTTTAAGTTTTACCGTTGGTAATTGGTCATTTGATAAAGCACAGCATCACAAAGATGAAATTGTCTATGACTGCAATCGCCTTTTCCCCCTGCCTCCATATCCCAAAGAGGTGAGACATCTGAAGTAAATAGAGTTTTCTTTCAAGTTCTTATTTCAATTAGCTGGATTTTGCTTTGCAATTCTGATTTTGCACAGGACAGTGAACGTCAGTCATCTAAGCATATTTTGAGGCTGAGAATCTTCTTGGTTTCAATCCATATTTTCCAGATTAACAAAAACCTGCTCATTATCAGAGTCAAGACCGTCACTCCTTTTGTGCAAATGAAATTACAATTTTTACACAAATCTAAAGATATTGTATAGATTCTGAAGATGGAGGTTAGCATGCCATTGCAGGTACAAATGATGGAACCTGATCTGAACAGGAGGCGAGGCTTATTTCTCAGCATTGAATGTATCAATACAATCAATGAAGGTCTTATGATTCATCACGAGACACATGGGTGCTCAAAACCACCCCGATCTAGATATTTGAATTTTTGAAGAGCAAGGTGTTTTCTTCCTTGACCAGGCCAAAGACAATACAGAATGATAGCAAAGTTGCAGTAAGTGCAACAAAGAAATTTTCAACCGGAGAACACAGAAACACATATTATCCAAAAATTCATACAATTTTCTCCACAGAATGCTCTCCATATTTTGATTGGCAAACTGTAGGATTTGTCCATAGTTTCAATCTGAGTGGGCAGCCAGGTCATGTTACACGCTTGCTTAGTTGTACCGACGATAAACTAAAGATATATTCAGGCCACGATCTGGCTCCTACACATTATGTTCCTTCAATGAGTCGTCATCCTTTAACAGGGGATTGGTAAGATTAGTTTTTTTCTTTTACTTTAATCACCTTTTCTGTAATATTTGAAATAAAATATAGGAATAAAGTTAGGACATAAACACAAACAGACATCCTCCTGGACCAAGCTCATAGCATTCTTGCCATCGCCAGGAAACATGTCATGAATGTGTATGGTGCATACACAACTGAAATCAAATTACGAGGCTTTTCCTTATATAAGAATTGCATATTTTATATTATTTTATTTTTACCAGTCTGTGTTCCCAAGACTGAGACATCTGTAGTGCATAGAGCATAAAGTTGGACACAAACGGAAAATAATGTCCATGGACTCAACATAAGGGTTTAGATGATTCTTTTCATAGAATTAAGAGGGAACTCATCCTAGAACTAATGAGGCACAGGTAATTTGTGAAAATAAGCAACTTTTTAAGAGAAAAGCCGAGAAAGGATGATTTTCGCTATCAGTTGTAAAGCTTGTAGTTTATAGTTATACCATGCTTCTTGTGTTGGTTTGTATCAAACTTCTTATACATATTATTGCTTTTCCAGGTACCCTGCAATCAATAAACCGGCTGCTGTAGTCCATTGGCTTAATCATGGAATAGTAGATGCCGAGTATATAATCATTTTGGATGCAGATATGATAATGAAAGGTCCCATTACACCATGGGAATTTGGTGCAGAGCGTGGGCATCCAGTTTCAACTCCTTATGAGTATGTTTTCAAATTCTTTGTTAATTGATATTTACACAGGATATATAGAAGTATGCGTCCTCCTCTGGTCAGTTCTATTTTGGACTAAGTTTTCATTTATATTGGTTTTACTTTTAATTTGTTGTGTTTTAAACAATGTTTTTCTGATCTGTGTCAATATCATGCCAGGTATCTCATTGGCTGTGATAATGAGCTGGCCCAAATTCACACAAGGCATCCGGAAGCATGTGACAAGGTTGGTGGCGTCATCATCATGCATATTGACGATCTTGAAATTTTGCGCCGCTCTGGCTTCATAAAACTGAGGAAGTTAGAGCTGACCGAGCACATTGGGCAACTAGTATCACCGGAGATATTTATGGTCAAGGCTGGATTAGTGAAATGTATGGGTACTCTTTTGCTGCAGCCGAGGTTTGTATGTTGTCACTGAAGTTGGTTGATACATGATATTGATATTTTTGATGAAAAAGATCTTATATTATATTAAATGCAACATGATACAAGATTCTCTCAACAAAAAAGCGGGCAGTATGAGAGCACGCCCCAAAGCCACAAACACACAAGGCAAAGCCAAGCAAAACAACAAAGCAACAGCTACATGGGGGTCCGAGGAGAACCAAAACCAAATTTATGCGGTTCAACAATGATAATGAGAAAAAGGAGTGTCAAAGCGCCCTTCTCCTTAGAACGCGTGACAACGGTCCATGGCGCCCGCTTTGAGGTGCTAAGTCGAGCGGAGGATCAAGGCACGGGCTATCTGAGTGAGGTCGAATCTGTAGACTCAGATACATGCGTCCGTTTGGCACCACCGCCGGCAAGAGGGGAATCTTAAAAGTCATATCATCGGCTGATCTTTGACTTCCGGTGCGAGAGAATGGTCTGTCGCCTTTAGGCCGTTGAGAAACTTTGTTCTTCTCGTTTATTCTCGATTGGGGGACAATGGACAAGCCTCCTAAAGGTGCCCAGTTTGATGGCATAACCGGCATCAAAAGGCCGTGTTCTCATAGTCAAGAATTTGAATCCACTTGAAGCCATCATGGATTAACTCCAATTTGTCCGGAAGACCATTGCTGAAATCAACCTCAATGCATATACGGGCATAGGTAAACAACCCTTGCTTAGACTGCTCATCATCCAACTTGATGAAGCGACCAAGAGAATCACCAATAGCAACACAAACCATAGGGTGCCAAAAGGGGAGAGGAAGATTGGGTAGACGAACCCAAACCGGCATTTTAGAGACCACCATAGTAGAGGGATCAAAATCCAGAAACCATGGTGTAATAAAAAGGCCAGCCCTACCCCAAAACCAAGGACCCTCATTAAAAACCCATTGATAATCTGTAGGAGAGGAGAACTGAACAATAAAAATCCCTTTGCACATAGCTGGATCTCACAATCACGGGACCAAGTAGAATAAATCCATTGATGCAACTCTTCACTCCGAGGCCAAAATCCATTAAATCTACAGAATAATGGCAGAATTTTTAAGGGCACAAATTGAATCGGTTACCTCTGAGAGTGAAAGGGTAACAACAGGGGTGTCTGCTGCTTTTTCCACAATGTAAGGTGCATCAGAGCCCCTGAAAAACCACATGTTTCCGCGTCGTGTTAAATTCTGCAGTGTGTCACATAAAATAATTGATGTTTTCAACTTTACATGCTTATACAAAGTCACAAATGATAGTATGTTACTCGATAATAAGAGATTATTCTACATTTTACTATCTGATTACTTTGTACCATCAAACCGAGTGACTGTATTTTCATATCTCAACTTCCATAGTCTACTTGTGTTATTTAAAATACAATGCATGCGTCTGATAAACAAAAATTTTCTTTAGATGTTTTCATAAGCATTGGTTCCCACAACACAATATGTTGGATGGTTTCATGATAGGACTTTATAAGGGATTTTCACTATTCGTGTCAACATTTATAAATTGGCATTTGCGGTTTAATTTACTCCTATGTTTTTCTTTGTATTCACTATTCATATATTTGAATGGGTATTTGTGTGTATGTGATTAGTAAAATCTAGTGTTTCCACTTTGGATTTCACAAAATCACAATGTTTTTGTCCCACCTCAAATTATGCTTGAAATGACAATTAATTGCTCTTAGTGAATGAGATTTCAATGCTAAAATTACTCGCAAAAGTAATTAATGAAAGTAAACACACACACACAGGATGGAAACAATTCATACTATGATACAAGAGTTTGATTAGAAAACCTTGTAAGAGGGTTCGAAACCCGAAAGCGAGGATCACGAGGGACGACGTGCACATCAACGGACGTGCGAACGATAGCGTGAAGAGATCTCGGGAGGAGCGAGCATCAACCGAATGTGCATGCAAAGATTCGAAACACGGGTAGAACCTCGTTACAATCCACAAACTCTCCTCTATCTCATAGATCCAAAGGGGTGTACATATAGGAGGTGTTGAGTAACCCCCAATGTCAGCAATCATGACAACTCAAGTGGAGAGGGGAGTTACATTCCCAGAATAGAAGTGTAACTCCCTAATGATGCATATGACGCATTGACGCGTAAGAGAATCTCATGATGACCCCTAAATGACACGTGGACCTACGATCTCACCTAAGTGAGATGACTCACCTAATGATGTGGAAAATAATACACACCAACACCCCCCTTCATCGTAACTTAGGATGAGGTGGCAAGTCAGAAACGAGAAATGGGTCCCGGCACAAAGCCTGATGAGGTACCCACGTACAAGAAGAAGTCCTAAGCAGTGAAGGAAAACCCAGTGGGAAAAACATCCACCACAAGAGAACAAAACACTCTCTAATCTAAGAAAGATGCCAAAGATGGGTCCCAGCTATAGATGAGCCTGAAAAGGTACCCATGTACAAAGAGGCAATCTCTCGGAAAGAAGAAGAAGAGAGAAGAAGAGGGAGACGAGAGAAATGCAGAAGATTCCATGGATAGATATGAACTCTGCAACTCTAGGAGGTCTCCCAAAAGAATGTCGAATGATGAGATCCTTTGCCTCTGGACTGAAGAAGAGCCACCCACACCGAATTGTGTGCCTGCCCTTAGGAAGGAAAGAAATGATGTGTTGGAAGTCTGCCCACTCCGTGAAGGAAACCGAAGGCAGTAGCACGAAGAACTCTGAGTCTGGTCCACGAAAGTGTGACATAGGTCTAGCAAGTGAGTGCGAAGGAACCGAAGGTAATGTCACGAGTGCGAATTGCCGAGTGTGAAGAGTGAACACCCGCAGAAAGGATGTCCAAGTGATGTGAAGGTAACAGAACCCCCACAACAGAAAAGGGATCCACAAACAAGGGTGGATCAATGAAGGTCTCCGAAAAAGTGGAAGTGGTAAGAGTCCCAGAAGGGGCACTCCCAACAACAGAGATGATGAACTCCTTTGAAATACTTGTAGATGGATGATGAACCTGTAGAGCATCACAAGTGGACTCTGTGAAAAGACAACAAAGGTCAGGTAGATACTCGTCCCAATGAGGGGGCTCAACAAACAGAAGAGCGATGTCAGATAGGTATGAGTCATCCAATGAAGGTAGAGGAGTGGAAGGGGCCTCGCACACTGGAAGTGGAAAGGAGGCGGGTGTGATGAATGTATAAGATTGAATAGGAGACTAGCTCGATATCTGATGAGATGTGGGATGTGTCAACACTCTTTGGAATAGTGAGAGGAGGAGAAGAGTCCTCTGTAGTACTCTGGACATTAGAATGGATGCACAATTCTCATCATCATCAAGTAGAACCAAGCGAGTGCTCAGTGTAACAGAATCGCCATCACACGAAGAAGAGGAGACCACTTGAATCAAGCAACAATGACGACAGTATGTGAAGGGTCTCCATAGAGGGACTGAAGAATGCTCTAGACACGGTGGGGTGGATCTGAGTCGGCCACGTGAAACCAGAGAGATCGAGAGACATGCATCATCAAGTGACCAAAAACATGGTTGCAAGTGTCAAGGAAGTCCTCCAGACGACGATGATCAGTGGGTGCAGGAACATGCCCAAGTAAGAAGGGTAAAAGACCCTCGTGGGCGAAGTAACATTCCATGGAAGCACGCCAGGCTAAATAGTTCCCTCTCCCAGGTAAGAAGTGGTAGGCGCAAAGTGTCCTAAGGAAAAAGAGCACTCTCCATGATGTGGAATGAAAAGTGCAAGGTGCACAAAAGCAAGACGTCGGACTCGGCCGATAATGCGTCTGCATGTAAAAACCCAAGAGTACTAGTGAACCCCCAGAATGCGGCACTTTATAAAGTAGTGTTTACAAAAACTGACAATGTCATCATGTAATGTGCGAAAAATCATACAACTTTGACTAAAGAAGCGCTAAAAAACGAGCAGCGAGTCAAAAGTTATAGCAAAAATGATTCCCGCAACTGATGGAAAATGCCAATAAACATGCAAACTGATTAAAAAAGTGCCCGAAATGGGTGCAAAGGGTATCGTGTGGGTACTCGTTGGAAACGGCATCAAATTTTAGGCAGGGTTTGTTTTGCTTGCGAGGGGATTAGCCTCCTGCCAACCCCGGACCTCGCCCTCCGTCTTCGACACACATAGGAAGGGCATGATACAAGAAAAATTAGAACCCAAAAATTATTACAATGCCATAAAGGAATGTTTTTGCCTCAAAACATTAAAAATGGGGATGTTTTAACCTCCAAACAATACTAAAAGGGAAGGATTTGCATGGACCAATGAAGGCTATTTGCACGAGTTGACAACCAAGTTACCATGTGTCAACGTGTCGAGTTGGATGGTGTGCAGGTCGGTTTGTAGGCTGCCATGTGTAGGTTGGACCGAGCTAGTGGAAGGTCCACGTGGTGCACGGAGTTGAACGCGTGTGGAGCGGGGTGAGTCCACGGTGGAGTGTGTAATGCTGGTTGAAACGGTCAAGCGGGAAGCCCGAGCTGAGTGACACGTAGTGACACACCGAGCCAAAACGCCAAACGAGCACAGAGTATGTCGGGAGGTCTTGGCATTGGAAGACCGTGACATTCGGGGTCGAGAGACGCGTAGAGAGCCGAGAGAAGGAACTCCAGATGGGAACGCCAACCACGATGATATCGGGTAGGGCATGGGAACACGAAGCCACCAGAACCAGGGGAGCGATCCAACTATGACGAGCCGGATGAAGACACGGAGAGGAGAAGGATCTGGGAGCAGCTTGAGGCAAGCAAAATGAAGAGCAAACTCGCAAGAGCAAACCAACAACACCACGATCTCGTGCAATGATGGAGCGATGCGGAGGTGAGGCCAAACGAGTGCGAGTAGCGGCGATGTGGAACAAAGATCGAGGAGACTTGAGGAAAAGCAACGCGGCGGAGGAGCCCGGCGGTGAGTTTGAATAGGGACAAGCCAGAGGCAAATGAATAACCACGAACAAGAAAGGACCAAAATCCAATGCAGTAATAAGCGGGGAACTGAGGCGGTCGAACGGAGGTCGAAGCCAACAAAAGCTCGTATGTCGAAGGCCAATGCAAAGAAACCCGAAAAAAGGCGGACAAACCAGTCGAGGTAAAAACAAGGCACATCGAGCTAGTGGCTATCCAAGGCGGCGAGCAAGGGGGAGCTCGGTTCCCAGCTCGGCGAGTTGGGGTCGAGGTAGACCTAAAAAGCACTTCAATAACCTTTAGAAACACACAAACTAGCACGAACAAACCCTCGACTGAAAAACTCGAAATTGCAACACGAAGATGCTCAAAAAAAAAGCATGCAAACCTCGGAGAAGCTTGAAAATCCGCAAATACCAACACGACCAAATGAACCAAAAACAAACCCAAATAGAGGTATGAGGCCCGAAATCAAT
The DNA here is from genome assembly GCA_018340775.1 of Taxus wallichiana var. yunnanensis. Taxonomy (NCBI): domain Eukaryota; kingdom Viridiplantae; phylum Streptophyta; class Pinopsida; order Cupressales; family Taxaceae; genus Taxus; species Taxus wallichiana. Next base: position 611,870,748 of record CM031244.1, read on the forward strand.
GCAAGAAGAGCACGGTCGGAATTTCCATTACGACACATGCACGAGAATCTGAATATCACACCGGAAGCCGGAAAACGCACGAGCAACGCCGAAGAGTGCACGGATCCACAAGATCCGCTTTGATACCATGTAAGAGGGTTGAAACCCAAAGCGAGGATCACGAGGGACGACGTGCACATCAACGGACGTGCGAATAACAACGTGAAGAGATCTCGGGAGGAGCGAGCATCAACCAAATGTGCATGCAAAGATTCAAAACATGGGCGAACCTCGTTATAATCCACAAACTCTCCTCTATCTCATAGATCCAAAGGGGTGTACATATAGGAGGTGCTTGAGTAACCCCCAATGCTGCAGTCATGACAACTCGAGTGGAGAGGGGGAGTTACATTCCCAGAATAGAAGTGTAACTCCCTAATGACACATATGACGCACTGACGCATAAGAGAATCTCATGATGACCCCTAAATGACATGTGGACCTACGATCTCACCTAAGTGAGATGACTCACCTAATGATGTGGAAAATAATACACACCAACAAACCCCAATGTGAGGAAAAACAGGTAGGGAAGGGAAAACACACGTTTCGTATTCTTATTGGCGAGCAAAGAATGAAATACATATCAAAGAAAATGAAGAATGAACTAACGGTCTTTGTCTTACTCCCAAACTCTCCTTACTTTTCTCTTGTTACACCTTCTACAAAAACTACACTCCAATTTTTCTCTTAGTCATTGATGCCTTCTCCAACCTCCTCTTTGCTTATAACACGCTTAGGATGTCCTTACATGCACTTTGGAGAATCCAAAGAGTCATGGCGATAAAAGAGAACGTTTTTCTTTTTTAAATTTTTTTGTTTTACACGGTGATAGAACGCCAGCTTTGCATAGAGCGGCAATTTATAACCAAATCACTAGATACTCAATTACAGAGCTCATTTTTCTCTATTTTCTTCCTTTGGTGTGTTTGTCTGATGAAGTAGTGTTTTCTGAAGATCCCATGGATCACGCCTACCCTTCTCAGGAGTCATTTGGTCTTACAAAGCTTAGTGGAGTAGATGAGGGACATCTCCCTCACTTACTCCTTTGGGTACCACTTGGCTTGCCTTGGCGTCTTCCCCTTGAGTCCAACTTGCGAAGACTCCTGTGGTCCTCTTTTGGTCTTTCCGATCTTCTTCTACCGCACTCCCTCTGCTAATTCACCTTGAAAGTCCAAGACGATCTTTTATGGAAGGTAAAGAACCGATATTTGATATTCTTTTGTTTAAATCGTCAAGCATAGATGGCTCATATAGGTGCAAGTTCTCACAATTTACTAATGAGTACATCTACATGAAATGCGACAAATCAAGCTTGAAGGTTTTTTCTCCAACTTGATCTAGGATGGTGAATGGTCCATACTGTAGAGGCTTAGTGGAGGAGTAGATGAGGAACATCTCCCTCACTTACTCCTTTGGGTACCACTTGGCTTGCCTTGGCGTCTTCCCCTTGAGTCCAACTCGTGAAGACTCCTGTGGTCCTCTTTTGGTCTCTTTGATCTTCATTGCCACACTCCCTTTGCTTAATTCACCTTGAAAGTCCAAGACACAATCTTCATGGAAGGTAGCAATCGATATTCTTTTGTTTCGTCAAGCATAGATGGCTCATATAAGTGCAAGTTCTCACAATTTACTAATGAGTACATCTGCGCATGAAATGTGACAAATCAAGCTTGAAGGTATTTTCTCCAACTTGATCTAGGATGGTGAATGGTCCATACCGTAGAGGCTTGAGTTTCCTTATTTGTCCTTAAAGTCTCTCCTTGCTCAAGTACATCCAAACCTTATCTCCAGTCTTAGCTGATGCTCCCTTCGATGTTGGTCATTTTGTGCCTTGTACTTGGCTTGAGATTTCTCAAGTTGCTCTCTCATCTTAAGATGAATTTGTCTAAACCTCTCAATGAATTTCGTTGCCCTAGTCACCTCTAAGTCTCTCACCTCCTCTTCTTGTTGTTGTTTGACTACAACATCAAGCAGACTACCCGATAAGTACCCCAAGCATGCTTCAAAAGGTGACTAGTTGGTGGATGTGTGTACTACCCTATTGTAGGAATGTTGAATGTAGGCCAAGGACCCATCCCAAGTCCTTGGATATTTGCTTTTGTGTCCTCTAATCAGATTTACCAAAGTTACATTTCTGACCTCTATTTGTCCATTTGTTTGTGGATGGAAATCCGCTCTCCATTTGTAACTTGGTGTCCATCTTGTCCCACAATGTAGTCCAAAATTTACTCAAGAACTTGGAATCTCTATCAATTATAATAGATTTTGGCAAACCAAAATAAACATATACATTAGCAAAGAAAAGTTTTGCCGCCTCATGACCTTTTATAGTCTTTTTACATGCCATAAGAATACACATTTTGCTGAATCTATCAACAACATACAAGTAGTCATGGCCATGTTTGGTCATAGGTAGTCCTCTTGCAAAATCCATTGAGATATCCTCCCAAGGTCTAGTAGGGATTGGTAGACGCGATCCTTCCTTACTTCAAGCTTACTAGAACGACAAAGTTTACACCCTCTTATGAATTTTGATACTTCATTTTGCATGTTGTGCTAATATATACCTTTGCAAGTGGGTCATGATCTTTCCAACGCCAAAATGGTCGGCTACTTTGGAGGTTTGTGCTTCCCTCATCAATAGAAGTCTCTCTCCTTTTGTACATAAAGTTTTCCCCACTAGTAGAGTGGCCCATCCTCGGGATAACTATAAGACTATAAGGCTTATAGTTTATTATTAAGTCATTATTAGTTATGTATTAACTAATGAATGGTTGTAACCACTTCAACCATTTTGTAACTATCTCTTGCATGATAAAATGACGGACACAATTTACAATGCGTGCAATCTACTGCTTCATTATCTCTTTGTTCACATCTCAAACTGTTGTATTAGAGCCATTGGTGGTCGATAGTGTTTGTAATTCAAATAGAAGATTGCAAATCGTGAACATAAGGTTGTGCAAACGATATTTCAAGATTGAATCGCAAAAAATTCATTGTAAGTTACCATTTATGCTAAAAAAATTTGTGATAGTCACGTGAGGGCAAAAATCAAGAGTATCTAATTATTCAAGATAAAAAAGAGCCCTATATTGTGTAGATAAACTAAAGAACCCTAAATCATGTACAAAGAAAATAAACAATCGAGGCCATACAAAAGTCATGTAGGGCACAATTTTCTTGCACATATTGCGAGTTTAAAACATCATTAAAGGCATGAGCTTATAATCGCCATTACTTATCGTCATTGTCATTAAAAACGTGAGTTTTTAAGGAAAATACACCCGAAAGGGATGAATTGTTAACAATTGAGGGCAAAATACAAGCAAGTTGTGCAAAATCACAAGGTAAGATGACATAGTTGCAAGGCAAAAAGACAGGTTGAGAATCTACACAATGCACATTCAAATACCATCGCGATTTTTAGAGGGCATCGATCCACGAGTTTTAGAGGGCATCGGTTGGAGGTCACATTTCTAATTCTAGACGCCTTCTCAAATATCACACAATAAAAGCTCCAGTCACAAGCAGTAAATCATCGAAGGAGAAATACGATGGAGTGATAAAAATACGCTTTGAGTATTTATCTACATTCCCATTTTTTTAAAGTTACAAATTTTGCATGAGTGTTTTTTTTAAATAACTTTTTAGAATTGAAGCTCCATTAGACAAATATTTTGGATTCAACTTCTACACCTAGAAAGTTAAAATACAAATGTGATTGATGGATAAAAATTTGTGGGACATAATAAATGGGAAAGAGAAATCACTTACAAATGCAAATAAATTATTGGATTTGCAGAGCAGAGATGACAAAGATGCCAAAGCTATTTTGTTAATCAATCTGCATTCTAAATATAGCAAGGGAAAACTCAAAGACAAACCTAATGAAAATTTTGTTGATAAAGAATACACAGCTTAAAGAAGTCTGACACTTTGAAGACAAGAAGGGATCCAGTGTATATGAAACTCAATGTGGATGGCTGCTCAGTTAGTTCAGGAGTTTGTGAATCTTGGGAATTATACCCTTACAAGGGTCATGAGACAACTTGATAGAGTATTGTGGATGTAGCTCGACATGGATGGTTTTCCAATAATTCGGGAGGTTCGTAATTCAAGACTTTGGGGAGGTGGAATCTGGGAACTTGGGAATTTGACTCGGGAACTACACCATTTTATTGGAGGCTGATCACATCTCCAACCAAATTGTGGGCTGTTGATATTAGAGCCGAATACATGGAAAATCATCCACTAGAGCATATTATTAGATTGTCCCTTCGAAGAAGAGGATCTCCAGTCAGGTGTTCTCAAAATGGGGGAATGCATTATAAAAAAAGATCTTTTGGATAGTGAATAATGGGCATGAGGCTTACTTTTGGCTGGATTCATGGGATTGCCAACCTCCTTTAATTTATCAATTTCCTAATTTATATAATAGTATGGCAGCAATGCATCAAAAAGGATGGACAAGAGTTATGCATTATACTAGACAAACGTCTCTACCTTGGGAAATGGGCAGATGTTGGATACCTACTCATGAATGGCCTATTCCTTTTGGGCAGCAAGATCACGTTTTGATTGAACAAATTTTGAAAAAGTACTCTCTTTCCTCATCTAATGAACCAGATCTAATAGGATGGGGGAATACTTCAGCAGGAGAATATACAGTTCATTCAGGATATGAGGCGTTAACTAAAAGCATCTCTCACCCTCTCCAAGCAATGTTTAAGCAGATATGGCAGCCAGCTATATGGCCCAAGGTTAGTTTTTTTTATTTGGCTCTTGGCCCATGGGAGAATTCTAACAGGAGACAGACTTATGAAGAGAGGTTTCTATGGTCCATTTAGATGCACATTATGTTGGAATGATGAGGAGACTAAACATCATCTTTTCTTCCAATGTTCATGGGTCATACCTTTATGGCAATCTCTTGCTAATATGTTTTGTATACATTACTATGGATTTCACTCTTTTGAGCAATTGATGAAAGATTGGCAAGAAGGTATACCAAAAGGACAAAATTTACTCCCAGCTCTATGGACATGCATTTCTTTGTTAATTTGGAATATATGGAAGGAAAGAAATAAAAGAATTTTCCAGCAAGAGATTAAAGAGAGGGGGTATGTGTGGCAAAAACTATAATTAATATGGCAGAAACTATCAAGCAAAAGGTTTCCCTTCCCTCTACTCTTACTCCGGAATGGGCTAATATATGTAAGGTGCTTTCTTTACAGTCTACAAGTTCCACTCTACTTGTCTTTAAAATGACAAAGAGAGACAAACAACAAACATGGGTTCCTCCTATGCAGTTTGGTAAATTGAATATGGATGGGGCTTCCAGGGGAAATCCGGGAAATGCTGCGATGGGGGTATTGGAAGAACTCATGATGGGAAAGTTGCTTTTATGTTTGCTGAAAATCTGGGAACCACTACTAATAATATTGCTGAGGTTAGAGCTGTTTATTGGGGTTTGCAAGTGGCTATTAAGTGTGGGTGGACTCAAGTGCAGGTGGAATCTGATTCCAAGATCATTGTTAGGATGCTGACCATTATTGAGAAACAAAGGAGCTCAAACTGGCAGATTGAGAGAGAAATAAGTAAAATCAAAGGTTTGCAGGCAAAGTTTCAGACTACGCAAATGAAACATATTCCTAGATTGAGAAATCAAGTGGTAGATGCATTGGCAAATTGGTCTTTGGATAATCATGATATAAGTTGCTATGGTTATCCTCCTCTTTCTGGCCTCAACAAGATCAAGAAGATATGAGAGCTATTATAAAATTAGACTATCCTTAATGATTTTTGATATGTTTGGTTTCCTTTATAATGCTTAGGATTGGACTAATAGTTTCCAAGCTTGGCATAGTCGAAATTGTAAAAATATTTTTCCTTTGAAATAATTTTTTTGTTTTTTGTTTTGAAAAAAAAGGTTCTGACAAGGCTGCTTGATGGAGTTCTACCTAGTGAAAGAACTGTTTTTCAAAGCGAAAGCTTGTGGAGAATGTATGATTTTGTTTAGTTCCGTTATTTTAATCTTATGTCAATATGTTTGTTTTTGCTATATGCGATGTAAGTCTTAAGAGGGGGTATAAGAATATAAGGCCTACTGAATTTATTATTAAGTCATTATTAGTTATGTATTAACTAATGAACAAGCGTAACCACTTGACCATTTTGTAACTATTTCTTTCATTATAAAATGACAGACACCCTATTTACTGATGTGTGCAATCAGCTCGCTCATTATCTCTCTGTTCACATCACTAATTAGCCCCTTGACTGCAAGTGCTGGTATGTCACCCCAAAATCTGCATCTTAAGCATAGGTTTCTTCATCGTGTCCTTTGTGAAGGGATCTACCCGGGAGATAATGGCCAAAGCTGAGATATTTTCTATCATGGCGGCCTGAGACAACATGCTTTGCCACCACATTTGTGTTACCTTACTTATACTTGATCATCAGATGGAATTGTTGGTGAAATCCTATCCACTTGTAATGTCTTGCCTTTACTGACTTAGATTGTGCTTGCAAATATTGGAGGGTTTGTGGTTAGTATGCACCTCCGATTCAAAAATCGCCAAAATCGCCGATAAATCGCGTTCGACTGCAAAACGCGATTTAACTTACAAAAACTCGCGATTTTGAAATTTGATAAATTGCCGATAAATCGCGGTCAAAAACCCTCGAAAATCGTTGAAAATTGCGGCTAAAATCGGGAAAAAAAAACGCGGCTAGGGTATAAGACGAAAATAAAGTAAATTGATTTGTTTTTTATGTTGTTTTCTCTTTCCACGAGTTCGTGTCAATGATCGGCGCATGAGGCACGCAAATACTGAACTCGCATTTTTACCAATTCGTGTGCATTGTTTACCAGGTTCGTGCGCATTTTTTACCAGTTCGTGCATGTTTTTTACTTGTTCGTGCGCGTTTTTACCTATTCGTGGCGATTTAGTTCGTGGGGATTGCATTTTCTTGCTCATTTCCAGTTCGTGGCAGCCTGCAGGTATGAATACTTGTATATTTATTATTAATGTATGTTAATATTAATACTGTTACACTGTATAATATATATTATAAATAGTAAATATTGTAAGTGTAAAACTGTAAGTGTATACCGTATGCGGTGTACACTTTGTGATGTACACATATTACGGTGTATACAACTGTATATTAATATTAATAAATACTATAAGTATTAATATTAATATTATGTATTATACTGCTAAGTTCTAACTATCAAGTATAAATACTGTATATTCTGTATATTAAATTATTAATAATAGTATATTCAAGAATCAATATTGTATAACGATTTTAAAAATATTATCTATGAAATTATCATGATTCATAATTTACTGATGTCTTCATTTTCAATATCGTTTTTTCGTAATTTTTTCTTCATGCAATAGCAATTTTATTCTTAATTTCGTCATGGTCATACAATTTAATTTCTCCAAGGCTTGTAAATCTAAGACAATTGTTTTTTGTTTTGTTTTGTAGAATGGCATCGGGATCCGGTTCCCGTTCAGCTGCTCGTAGTAAGCCTAAATCAAATGACCCCTCTTGGAAGCATTGTGAACCAGCAGAGGGCACTTGTGTTATATGCAATTATTGTGGCATGAAGATGAGTGGAGGTGTTTATCGCCTTAAGTTCCACATTGCACGGATACCAGGGAATGAAGTGACAGTGTGCAATCAAGCACCTCCCGAGGTTGACAAGAGTTGTCTGCTTTACCTCGAACTTATGCGAGAGAAAAAAGAAGAAAAGAAGAGGAAAGCTGATGCACTTGCAGCCCTAGCAAATAGAAGGGAAGCGAGGGAAGGTTTTGACGTTGAGGCATCTTCTAATGCCGCAACTCCACGAGGTCAAACACTGGGACGGGGTTCATCCACATCCACTAATAGTAGTTCAGCAATGTTTTTTGTTCCTCGAAGTACACCTGGTTCACAACCTTCACTCGAAGGTACTGCTTGGAATAAAGAAATGCACAATGAAGCAAGAATAGCTGCGGCGAATTTTTGGTACTACAACAACATTCCTTTCAATGTGGCAAAAAGTCCATATTGGGAGAATTTGGTCACTGCATTGACTGTTCTTTGGGAAGGGGTTCAAGGCTCCTACTCCCCATGATTTGAGTGGCCCATTGTTGGAGGATTCCGTCGCACATACCAAAACTCTTGTAGAAGAGCAAAAAAATGTGTGGATAAAAAAAGGATGCACCATTTTGTCTGATGGGTGGACAGATGGGAAAAACCGCACATTGATTAACTTCCTAGTGGCATCAGGTGGGCAGTTGGTCTTCCTGAAATCAATTGATGCCTCCCACCAAGTGAAAACTGCAATCACTTTGTGTGATATGTTAGATGAGGTGGTGAAAGAGGTGGGTGTGGAGAATGTCGTCCAAGTTGTGACTGATAATGCGGTGGCATATGTAGCAACAGGGAGACTTCTTGAGAGAGGCACCCTACACTTTTTTGGACCCTTGTGCAGCCCATTGTTTGGATCTCTTATTGGAGGACATAGGAAAACTCTCATGGGTGAAAAATGTGGTTGAGGGCCTTGAAATATTACAAAATTCATCTACAATCACACTTGGGTGCTTAATTTGATGAGAGAGCACACCAATGGAAAGGAGCTTGTGCGATCAGGGGTCACACGATTTGCCACAAACTTCATTACATTGCAGAGCATTGCAACCTCATTAACATCCCTTAAGCAGATGTTTGTGAGCACGCGATGGTTGGACTCTCCCTATGCTAAGAAGATCGAAGCAGAAAGGGTTGTGAAGACTGTTTTTGATGATATGTTTGCAAAGCAAATGGAAGAAATCATGAAGGTAATCTAAACTTGAATATTTGTTTATTTATCATTTGTTATATAATTTTTTATTAATTTCAATTTTAAATATATATGTTATTTTGTTTTAGGTGTCAGAGCCGTTGGTTCGAGTTCTACGGATGGTGGATGGGGAGAAAAACCCAATGGGTTATTTGTATGAGGCTATGGATGTGGCCAAGGAGGCCATAGCTAAATATTATGGGCACAATCAACGAAAATATGAACCCATTTGGCGTATAATTGATCGCAGATGGAACAAGACACTTCATCGGCATATACATGCAGCGGCGTACTACCTGAACCCGAAGTTTTTCTATTCCCCATCATTTAAGGCTGATGAGGAGGTTATGGATGGCCTTAATACGTGCATAGAGAGGATGATATCTGACGAAGATATTAGAGATGCCATTGTTGATGAGCTGCAGATTTATAAGACTGCAGAGGGGAGGCTCTTTTCTTCGGCTCTATGTGTGAAAAGAAGAAACACTTCTCAGCCAGGTAAAAACAAATTGAGTCATTTGTATTTAGTCTCATTACACGTAGAACTAGAAACTAGAAGTCTAGAATTCTTTTATTTATTCAAGCTTAGTTAACTTACAAAATTATAAATGTTTTATTTGCAGATTTGTGGTGGGAAGATTATGGTGCAAAAACACCAAATCTTCAAAAGCTAGCCATCCGCATTTTGTGTCAGCCATGCAGTGCTTCTGGATGCGAACGTAATTGGAGCATGTTCGAAGTTGTTCACACAAAGAAGCGCAACAGGTTGACAACACAACGCCTCAATGACCTTGTCTTCGTGCGATACAATCTTCGTCTTCGTGTGAGACAAGTGGAGGGGGCACAGAGTTATGATGCAATCGACTTGGCTGACATTGATCCATATGATGACTGGATTGTTGAGCCTGATGATGCGGAGCCTATGTTTACTACAGAGGAGATAGCAGCTTTGGAGAGGGAGACTGAAGAAGCAATACCATCAGGGACATTAGAAGTTGGTGATGATCCAGATGATATATTTGCAGATGACAATGTTGGTGTTGCAGAGGAGGAATATTTACCTTCCACTTCCACGAGGCAGCCTCCAGTGCAACAGACTTATTTTAGGCGTGCATAATGAAATAGAATATTATTGATATTTGATAGTGATACTTCAAAAGTCACATGTGACATGACTCTATGAGCATTTTTGTTTGCAAACTTTGTACTCTCTTTTTTGGTCAAAACTTAATCGAAAATATGCATATGGGCCTATGGCATTCTATAGAGTCACTTCTCGCATCATTTAACATTGTTTTTACATTTAATTTAAGTATATTTTATGAATTTAAATGTTTTTAAAAGTAGCGATAAAGTTGCCGATTTTTGCCGATTCCCGATTTTCGATTCAAAATTTGGCCTGCCGATTAATCCCGATTTACGATTTTTTGAACTATGGTATGCACTATAGTTTTTACCCAACAAATAATGTTTCCATTTCTTTATTACTTGAACTAGTGCGTACATTTCCTTATCATAAACTGGATATCCTCTCTGCTGAAGTGAAAGTTTTAGAGTGATAACACTTTGGCTTACCTTCTTGTAGCAATATTGCTCCCATGTCATATTCATTGGCATCGGTCTCAACTTCAAATGGCTGCTGCAAATTAGGAAGAGCAAATACTGGAGCATGGCTAATCTTGTACTTCAAAGTCTCAAAAGCTTTATCATGTTCCTTACCCCAATCAAAACCCTTACCCTTGGCTGCAACTGTATGTAGTGGTGCTGCAATAGTAGAGAATCCTGGTATGAACTTCTTCATGTACTGTACTGCCCCTACAAAACTCTTAGTCTTGGTGGCACTCCTTGGTGTAGGCCAATTGGTGATGGCTTCCACCTTGGTGGGATCCATTCATAGTTCACCTCTTCCAACCACATGCCTAAGATAGACTAGTGATTATTTAGCAAATTCACATTTCTTCATGTTGCACAACTGTTTCTCTTTCAGAACTTGCAAGACTTGCTGCAAATGAGTTAGATTTTCTTCCCATGTGGCACTAAAAATCAGAATATCATCTAAATATTCAATGACACATGTACCATCGATGGCTGCAATACATCATTCACCTATCTTATAAATGTAGCGGGTGCATTACATAAACTGAATGCGAGTACTAACCACTCATACAAACCTTGTTTTGTCTTGAAGGCAATCTTCCATACATCCTCCTTCCTCATTCGGACTTAGTACCCGGATCTTAGATTCAACTTCATAAAATACTTGGCATGTTGACGCTGGTCCAAGAGATAATCCATCAATCGAAGTGGATATCTGTTTTTGATGGCAATCTTGTTTAAGGCCCGATAATCTATGCACATTCTCCAAGACTGTCATTCTTTTGTACCATCACAATGGGTGACCCACATGGAGAGGTACTTGGGCGGATTACCCCTTGTTCTAGCAGTTCTTGGAGTTGTTTCTTCACTTCATTGCTCTCCATCAGCAATTGCCTATAGAACTTGATGTTAGGTAGAGGAGATGCCGGCAACAATTGAATCTCATGCTCTACCTCCTCTTTTGATGGCAGCCCCTTTGGAGTTGGGAAAACTTCTTGAAAAGACTGAATTATGCTATCCAAACCCTTCAATTCTTTGTTAGAAACCTCAAAATTATCCATCCCATCTTGCTTATCCCTCAATCAAAGTAAACAACAGTGATTATGATTTACTTGAATTAGGCTCGTTGCTTGGTTGGCACTGACCAGGCCATCTTAGGATTGTTTTGGTGTGCCTTGATGTTGTAGTTTACTCCATCCTTGACCCATTTGTATTAGTTATCCTTCCTCACGAATATAGCATCCATGAAATGCAAGTAAAGACTTCTAAAATTCACATCAAATGCATCAAGTGGAATCACATCAGCTTCTACTTCATCAATAAATTGAGAATTAATGCCAAACTTGAACTTACATCTTATAGTAACTTGAATTTCTACACCCTTCTTCACCCATCCCGAGGGATAGGGGTGTGATGCTCATAAGTTTCAAGACCAAGCTTTCTCACAACCACATTAGAAATCAAATTGGATTGAGAACCAAAGTCAACTAATGCATTTACCTTAGCTTTCTTAATTTGAGTTTTGATTTGGATCAACTTACTCATCTCTTCCTCTTGCTCGGGTTGTACGCATTGGTGTTGTGCATCCCGACCTCTCATTTGCATTAAAATTGTCCTTTATTTCAACCTCAACCTTGGTTTTCAAAGCTGTCATGGAATTCTTGGAGTCCTTGAACGGTTCTTTGGGTGTAATTCTAGATGCGCTTTCACATGTAGCATCAATATGTCCATTGATATCTCAATGTTTACAAAAATTCTATCAAACTTTTGGCTGACTTCATTAGAGGAGGTTTGGATCACTCCTGCATAAATTCAACCACTCTTACATATAAGTCTTATGTGTTTTTACAAGGTCTAGTTTAAGTGCTTATAAGTATGAATTACACTAATTGGTCAATGAAGATCCAATTTTGGATCATGCCTCCCCAATTTGATGTTGTTAAGTCCCAAAAGCTTTAGGAATTGATTAAGAAATTTCTTCCCCACATCTTCTCTAGGATACTATTTAGCCTTGCTTAGGTAATTTAACCCAACAAGCCAATGTTGCCCTCTCCTTCGTATTGTCCTTTTCTCCTATTGTAATACACATTCTTTTCTAGTTCTAATTGACTATCAAGAGCGAGATCGTCAATAAGGGAGCGACATCCACTCATCTTCTTTGTCTAGCATAGAAGGCTCAAAGAGACGTAAGTTTTCAACATTAACAACACTAAGCCGGTGGATATTCCACTATAGGTTTCACCAACACCCTAAACTAGGTGAATATCGAAATTTGTAAACCAAGTGGATATTCCACTCTAGGTTTCACAAACACGGATTCTCAACATTCCAATTCAACTAGTGATGATCATAAACATGGAATGCATAAAAATAGAGTTATTACGTGCTGGAAATTGATGTGCAACTCATATAACACATAACAAAGAAATGAGAAACAACTACAAGCATTTGAACACAAGATTTACCTTGAAGAAACCCGTGAAGGGAAAACTCTAGCGGGTGAGGCAATAACACTCCCATTCAACTATGCAATTCACAATTTGTATGAAATACTACCATTAATGGCCTTTAGATAGGAATACAAATTGTCTCCCTATCCGAAGCTTGTGCAATCTTCTTTTGCACTCTACAAACCTTCTCTCGTAATGTCCCTTAACTTGGGAAAATTAAAAATTCTGAAAATTTTGAAAAACCCTTACCGCTGGAAATAAAATATTGGAATTACCCTTAATTTCTAAATTTCTAACAACACAATTTATGGCAGCAACCTAAATTTTTATTATTATTTTATTTGCAAATAGCCAGGTACAATTTAGAGAATTTTTCCACACTGAAACCCTAGCTGGATTTACAATTTATTTTGCAGAAATAGAAGCCCTAGCTAATTAATTGAAAACCACACAAAAACCAACCTAAAAGATGCCCTAGATGTCGGATGGTGAACAACTGAAATTCCCAAGGGTGGCGTCCAAGCTAGAAAAGGTTGGAAATGATGATGTCAGCCCTAGAATGCCCCCAAAATGTGATGTCAGCCTTCAAAAAGTGATGCCCTAGCTGAAATCTGTAAATCTTTGATTGGATGCACAAATGCAACTCCTGGATGGAGTTACCATTGAAGATTAGAGGGTTTTCGTCCCAAATCTGATTGCAATGGAGGGTTTTTGTCCTCAAAAGCAGAAGTTGAAGCAACAACTCAAACTCTCAATGTAAAAATAGATAATGGCAAAAAGATCCTTCCAAATGACCCCCAATGCCTTTTTATAAGTTCACTTGACACTTTTCCCAAGGAAAAGCCCCAAAAGTAACTTTCCATCTTCTAATTTGATATTGACTTGCTTAATTTGGAAAGTCACCTTTATTTTTATTTATAATAATAAAGTAATATTAAGTTGTCACTTTTTAATAAAAAGTGAGTTACTTGACAACTTAAAAATATTTAATTTATTTGAAAAAGGGGTCATGACAGTCTGCCCTTCCCAAAAATTGTTTGTCCCAAGCAATTGCAAGCCCAATTGCTCAGACTTTCCCCAAATGCCCATCTCTGTAATGCCTGGATCCCAATTCATCCTTGGGCACTTGCAATTCCATGTTTTGAATAAACTCTGCCTCACCAAGTTGTTTGACTGAATTATCATGAAATTGTTCCCCATGATGGCCACAAGCATGTGCAACATTATATGTTGATCTATTTAGTGAACTATCTTCTTGACTTTTGACCACAAACAACGGATCATGAGGATGCAAACATAACAAGTTACCATTACCTTTTTGTGATGTAGTTGGCTTCTGCTGCGCCACTCTGATATACTTATGAACTGAAAAGTTTGGATCCTCCCTTGGATTATGAACAGAATGGTGATGGGAAAGATTGTTTCCAACTGATCCCATGGCTGAAATCCTTCACAAATAGCATAGTGTAAGGAAAGTTCCTCAAATCCTGCAAACTTGAAGTTGTATTTGGCTGCTAACAGCAGTCCAAAGTCTGAAATTTTGCAAATCAGCAGTGTGAAAATGATATAACAGCAGCAATGCTGAAAATCGTTTGCATAAATCATCGCTATCAACAATTCAGAGGCTGGAAATAGACAATCAATGACTGGAAATCTTCTCACAGCAGTAATAATCAACATATCTCTGTTGAGACCCTGAAAAATCAGCAACCCTGTGACTGAAAACACTTGTAGGGCTGTAATTGGTATAGTGCAGCAGCTGGAATCTGTGATGACAACAGTCCTAAGGCTGGAAAGTCTGATAATGGCAGCCCCTGGTTTGTTTCCTTTGCCATATAACCGTAATTGGCTATTACTACCCTTGATAGATCTCGAGATATCACCCGGATCCCATACTCTTATGTGTAGACAACCTTGAGTGAAAGGATATACTTCTTCCATATGATGTGCTTTGAATTCTAGATAAATGGCAAAGAAGTATGAATACTCATTTAGCCTATCCACAACAACATAAATGCAATCTCTACCATGTACCTTGGGAAGGCTTGTGATGAAGTCCATGAACATACTTTTCCAATCTTGATGGGGAATAAGCAATGGTTGCAACCAACTTACTAGGAAGACATGCTCTACTTCATTCTGTTGGTAGGTGATGTACTCCTTGATGTGTTTGAGATCCTCCTCCTCAAAGCTCCACCACGAGAATCTCTTTCTTATATATCTACAAATATTGTAGGATCTAGAGTGTCCCACCATTGGTATATCATGCAAAGCTTTCAAAATCTTATGTTTTATCTCAGATTCATGTACTGGAAAGATTCTATCCTTGTTCAAAATGAGACCATCTGCTAGCACATATTTTTCATCCTTCACATTTCCATCTAAAATGTTAGCAGCAAATGTATTCTTGGCATAATCTACCATGATTGAAATCTTCCAATCACCATGAATGACAAAGATAGAACAAAGAACAACCATTCTAGAAAAGACATTAACAACT
The DNA here is from genome assembly GCA_018340775.1 of Taxus wallichiana var. yunnanensis. NCBI lineage: Eukaryota > Viridiplantae > Streptophyta > Pinopsida > Cupressales > Taxaceae > Taxus > Taxus wallichiana. The sequence continues at coordinate 611,886,178 of CM031244.1, forward strand.
ACATGCTTTTTCCCTTTTCAATCAACCTTGGATTTTCCTTTCCCACCTTTGTGGTTCATCATTCAAATCCTGTTGATCCAAGAAGAACTTCAAGCCATTGCACTTTGTCTCAACCACACATCTACCATAAACCAAGTGATGTCTGAATTTTACCAAAACATGCTTGATGGAAAGAATTTCCTTGTCATAAATAGAGAAACTATTTCCTGAATCTTTCAACTTCATGCTCTCCATCTTAATGGAGTCCCCTTTTGGATTAATATGGTCTCAATACCTTCTCCTGAAACACCACATTCTACCACAAATGGTTGTGAGAAATCTGAAATGGAAAATACAAGACATGTGATGATTACCTTCTTAAGCTTATCAAAAACTTCTGGTATTCTATCCATCCATGCAAAAGCTCCTTTCTTTGTCATGTTGGTTAAGGGTGCTGCTATATGTGAAGATCCCTTAACAAACCTTCTATCATGGTTGCATAAAATGAAGAATCTCCTCAATAATGTTAGTGTGGTAGGGAGTGCCAAAATTAGAAAAATTTGAATCCTCTTTTGATCCACCTGCCTACCTTGAGCAATAATGACATGGCCCAAGTATAAAATATTTGTGACCCCAAACTCACACTTAAATTCTTTTACAAATAGAGCTTGTTTCTCTAGAATCCCAAGGATCAAATCTAGGTGTCTCATATGATCCTTCCATGCTTTGCTACACATCAAAATATCATAAAAATTTATCAAAACAAACTGTCTCAGCTGACCATTGAATACTTGATTCACCATGAATTGGAACGTAGCAGGAGCATTAGTCAAATTGAATGGCATGACCAAGAACTCAATGTGTCCAATAAGGCAATTGGAAGTTGTCTTGTGCACACCTCCCTTACAAACAAAGATCTGATGGTGGCTTGATCTCAAATCAGTCTTTGAGAAATGAGGAGTAATAATGGCATGCTTACAACCAATTTTCAACTCTATGGCATGTTGGAAACCTCTATCTAGATAGTGATCCTGGGGACATATTATTGAACACCATACTATGTTGTTTTGGAAGCATTTGAATATCAACATAAAGACTATGTTGCTTACCAAAAGATGAAATAGTTTGCATGCTCTCCACCACTAAGCAACTTGCTGCCCAAGCAACTTGTCCTTTATGAGAAGTCCCTTTAGCTATGACTACTCTTAATGATTCCTCGAGAGATACTTCCAAGCACCATATCTTTTCCTTTAGATGTAAACTTTAGCTCCTTAGATTTGTGATTTTGTACTAACTCGCATTGTTGGCATGTGTGTCCAACGCTCCCTGTGAGTTTCGTGACATGGATTAACCGCCTCTCGTGGATCCTAACTCTGGCGATTGGGCGGAGATTAATGCCCGCGGGGTTTGGTCTAACGGCAATTGTGGTCCAACAAATGGTACCAAAGCAACATGTCTTGAGTTCGAAACTCACCCGGGTAATGTTGGGGGATTGTTGACATGTGTGTCCAGCACTCCTTGCGTTTAACGTGACATGGACCAACCGCCTCTCGTGGATCCTAATTTTGGCGATTGTAGCAGATTAACGCTTGCAGGTTTTGGTCTAACGACAATCGTGGTCCAACATAAAATGCTAATGGAATGCAACCCTTCTATCTCCATAACCATGTTAGTTCTTATAACATAAAATTCATTCCATACCTTATTCTCACCCATGGTTATATTAAGTTGTCTACTTATCCAAGTGCATGGAATGGTGAATCTATCTGCAACTATGATATTAAAGCCATCAAACATTTCAGCCTTCATGTGTTTCTCAATATCTTCTTTTTGTAGCTCTTTGTTTATAACACCAGGATCCCACACGATCATACATGAATGATCTTGGATTTGAGAGAAAAGATCCTCTTTCCATTTTGTACCCTTCATCTTTTCACCAATCTCTTGGTACTTCCCATGATGACAAGAGTCTTGCCACAAACTTCCGCTAAAATCAACACTTTCATGCTTCTTGTTATAATCATGAAGATAATCAAATTGCTTACCATTAGTCGCTGATCTGAAAATTCCAACAAGCTGAAAACCAACATTAGTATCTGGTGAGGCCCTTTTCTCATGTGCATGCCTCTCAACAAGGTCTTCTTAGAACTCCACCTCATAAACTTCTTGATTTGAAACATTCCTTACATATTCTGAGTTGTCATAAGAATGATCCAAAAACTTTTCTTCTTTCAATGCCTTGGAGAAATTTGCATCAACTCTACTATATTGAAGACTCAAAAATTCGGCGTTAACTAAAAAATCTTCACCAAATTCTTGCAAATATAATTTTTCTTCATGTTCCACCCTTACAATTGGAGAATTCTTTCCCTTAATTTTCTGTAGGTGTTGTTTTGCTTGATTGGCTATCAACTTAGCTTCCTTAGCTTTTCTTAGCCATTCATCACACCTTTTCTGGGTCCTCATTACATCCTCTACGCTTGTTTGCAATGTGGTTAGTTTCTTTTCAACCACATTCCCTAGTTCCTTTTCAGATAAGATCTCCTTACCTTTGACTTGCATGTTGAATTCCTTTTTGCTCCTTTGTAGATTTTTGAGGCTCAAATTTTGACCTTTCCATCTTCTTTATTTCTATCCATGACTTTAGATCCTTATGATATTCTTGCATAGCTTGTAACATCTCTAACATGGATTCTCGCACTGCACTGTCCTCATGATTCACAAGTTGAGAGGACACAACTCTGATACCACTTTGTTATGTCCCTTAATTGGGAAAATTAGAAAATTCTGAAAATTCACAAAAACCCTTACCACTTTGGAAATAAAATATTGGAATTACCCTTAATTTCTGAATTTCTAAACAACACAATTTATGGCAGCAACCCAAAATTTTATTTTATTTAATTTGCAAACAACCAGGCGCAATTTAGAGAATTTTTCCACACTGAAACCCTAGCTATATTTATAATTTTTTTTTTCAGAAATAGAAGCCCTAGCTAATTAACTGAAAACCACACAAAAACCAACCCTAAAGATGTTGTGGATGTCGGATGGCGAACACCAAAATTCCCAAGGGTGGCGTCCAAGATGGAAAAGACCAAAAATGATGATGCCAACTCTAGAATATCCCCCAAAATGTGACGTCAGCCCTCAAAAAGTGATGCCCTAGCTGAAATCAGAATCGATGATGCCCTTACTGAAATTTGTAAATATCTAATTGGATGCACAAATGCAACTCCTAGGTGGAGTCACCACTAAAGATTGAAGCATTTTCGTCCCCAAATTTGATTGTAATGGAGGGTTTTCATCCTCAAAAGTCGTGTGGCCGCATTCGCGAATATCATCCATTAAATTCGAAAATCGCTGAATCTATAGCTGTAGCAAAAATCGCTGAGAATCGTGAATAAACTCAAGAAAATCAAATGGTGAAACTTGGAAGCTTTTTTGAGTGTTCATGGAATCTTAATGGCATTGTAAACCCTTGTTGTGAAGTCGTGAAGCTTTAACATTGATTCAAGTTTTATAACTGGAAAATAGCAGATCGCCAATATGAAAATGAGTTACAATTGCGTGCGAGATATACTATATCGTCCAATGCCATACACCTGTGCCATGCGTGAATGAAAACCTGTGCCATGTGTGAATGAGGATTTGTGGAGTCGTATAAGTAATTTGAGGGTAAAGGAATGAGCCCCTTTCGTGGGTTTAAAAGTTTTTAATGTTTGTTATTGTTTTTATTTTATAAAGTTAGCCCCTTTCGTGGGTTTAAAATTCTTTTTAATGTTTGTTATTGTTTTTATTTTTATTTTATAAAGTTAGCCCCTTTCATGGGTTTAAAATTCATTTTAATGTTTGTTATTGTTTTTATTTTTATTTTTATTTTATAAAGTTATATATTTATAATTTTAATAAAATCTTTATTTTTTTGGAATTTCATAAATTGTTAATTTGTTATAGTTTATTTTTCTAATAAGTTATATATTTATAACTTTCTGATTTAATAAATTGTTAATTTGTTATAGCTTATTTTTCTAATAATTTCAATATATTCTAAAATAATTTATGATCTTATAAATTTAATGTTTTTATACCCTAATAACCTTAATAAAGTGTTATAGTTTATAAAACATTACAAATATATACTAATTTTGTACATTTAAAATATATATATTTCAATATAAGATATTTTTTTGTAATATTTAATTTGAAAGTATATATTTTTAGCCGACTTTTAGCGGCGATTTCTAACGAATTTTATCCTCGCGAATTTGAACACGAATTCAAATGTGGCGACATAGCTCAAGTAGAAGTTGAAATAACTTAAACTCTCAATGTAAAAATAGAGAATGACAAAAAGATCCTTCCAAATGATCCCCCAATGGCAAAAGATCCTTCTAAATGATCCCCAACGCCTTTCTATAAGTTCACTTGACACTTTTCCCAAGGAAAAACCTCAAAAGTAACTTTCCATCGTCTCATTTGATATTGACTTGCTTAATTTGGAAAGTCACCTTTATTTTATATTTATAATAATAAAGTAATATTAAGTTGTCACTTTTTAATAAAAAGTGAGTTACTTGAAAACTTAAAAATATTAACTTTATTATTTTACTTTATTTGAAAAGGGGTCATGACATTCTCCAACTCATTACAACATTGGAATCTCTCACTATTGCTACGAACCAACCGCCTTCTAGAAAAACACTCTCCTTGCTTAATTCCAATGGAGAATCTCTAATTAAGTAACTCATCTTACCCATTTCAAATCTTTGCTAACATTTCCCAGGACCCTTACTTATGCCTATTATGCAAAAAGAGTTTGCTAAATGTTCAACCTGACGCTAGAAGGAAGTAAAATGTTTCTGAACCGTTTCATTCCACGTGTCTTTTCATAATGTAACGAAACCTCCGCATTTGTCGATAGGTGGCGGCTATGTAATCGCCCCATGCTAACATCGGTGGTTGCATAACTTCCAGGGGCATTACACAAGCCCCTCGGTGCAAAATGGTAGTTTTGTCCACGAGGCAAAATTACTTTGTTTTAGGTCATGAAACTTTTAGCCAACTTCATTGAGGAGGTCCGGATTACCTCCCATACAAATTAATCCACTATTACATATAGGTCTTGTTGGCTAGATTTTCTGCATAGCTGAAAACCTAGCGATCATGAGATAAATCTCCCTCATTTACCGGTGAGGCTCCCGTGTCGATTTGTCAATTAAAATATGCTAGTATCTATATGAGGGTTTTACTTTAACTATTCACTCATGAACCATAGTCAGTATAGTTATAAACAAGTGCATTGTTTAAGAAAGGAAACATTTAAAGAAAAAGAGAATTGTATAAACACGGGGAAGAAATAGGAAGATGTGCATCTCAATCAATAGATAACGAGTTGATTGCATGCACATAAAAGAAACCAATAGATATCAACACACAAAATTATAAGCAAAGACAACTTCAGATCTAGATAAAAAATAACACAAAGTTTATTAGAAGATCTAAGATAGAAAGCTAGAAACAAAATGCACCGTGACACAAAGTTCTCCGGAAATTTGTTCCTTTATATTCCTTGGCTTCAAGTGGCTCTCAGGGGTTTTAACACAAAGTTTGGAACACAAGAATGCTGCTTACAAATTCTGATCCTTTAACCCGTAGGTTCTTCCTCTACTTATAACATGTAGAGGGGAAATTACAAATAGGAAGCTTTTAGTTGAACTGACACATGTGGAAGTCGAAAGGAAACAATTGGCAATCTCCCTCCTGAATTCCTCTTTCGCATGACATGCATGATTTCGTTGAAGATAGGACCTTCTATTTTGCATGTCCTGCTGCTATCTCCAAGTAGTTGACTTCTTCAAGTAATGGCTTTTAAACCAATCACTTATGTTCTATAATTTAATTGATCGCTCAATTACTTTGTCGGAGGAAATAAGAGAAAGAAGAAGAAAGAGGAAAGCTGCAGTCTTATTCTTTTTCATATTCTGCATGCAGCTGATTCTTTTGCCCTTGATTCTCACCAAACTGGATCTGGAAGTCATTGGATCCGGAAGCGCCGGATTTGGAAGCGGCTGGATTAGTTCTTCTCTTGAAGCTTTTGTAGTTCTTCCCCAGTACATGCATCAATGCAATGTTTGCCGTAAATAACTCATCATTTTTATTTTTAATTGCATATGAGCAATTAAAAATTCTGGAAAGCACTCCGGGTGAATGCAACTTCAATGAAGGCTTCAACTGGAAGATTGGGAGCACATGCACAAGATCCTGGAAGGAATTTTCTACGTACTGACTTCTACACAGCTGCGTCAGAAATAAGAGGATGAATTTGTGCCGGAAGCTTTTGCAATTATGAGATCTGGATCTGGATCTGGATCTGTGTCTCGATGTCAACAAACTTAGAAGTGATGCATGACTTTGCTTTTTCTTTCTTTTTCATCCCGCTTTGCCATGGCTGAATCTGTCTTTGTTTGAGCAATTCTTTTTCTCTTTATTTGGCCGAATTCTTCACAACCGGTGCAAATCTGGATATTTCTTCAGATTCGGAGGATATGTTCAATGTATTGGACATTGATTTAAGCTCCCTTTTTCTTATAAAAGCACCTGTAATGAATTCCTGCAATTAATTCAGACAAAGATGGCAACCGAACATGAACACTTGATTTTAATTATAAAAATCTGCATATATCAAGCCTGCTGCCCCAAAATTTGATGTTTTGTTTGCATGCAAAGCAAGCATGAATTTTACCAACTTCACCTGAGCACCTGTACCACTATGCAGACAATTATTCAGACACAATTCAAGCTCCTTCAATCCTAGGCGCCAAACTTTGAAGCTTCCCAGCAGTGGAAAATAAACTTCAATGCAAAAATCCTCCTTCCTTGGGCGCCAAAACTGTCCGGGCTGCACTTCCTTGCTATTGAATTAATTAATTCATCCTTATGGCAGCCCATGCTTATATAATTCTCATCATTCTATAATTAATTAATGTCTTTCCTATCCCTGACAATTAATTAATTATTTAATAAGCTTTACTCTTCAAATGGGGCGCGTATTTTGTGCATGCTCATGGCTGCCATAAAATAAATTAAATTTATTTAATTTTAGCCTTCTGCTTCCAATTAACTCAAGCCTCACAGTATGCTTTGACCTTAGCCACTGAAAATAGGAATTAATTAAATCATTTAATACTTAAAAAAGTATTATTTCTCTCCCAAATGGGGCACACTTTTTGACATGAAGGGGCTGCATTAAATAAATAATATTTATTTAATTTTAGAACTGTCTAATTCCAACTTCCTTTTGTCCACTTTCCTTTGTTGACTTTTCCACAAGCTTGGGCGCCAAAATTGGAGAAGAAATTAATTAAATTAATTAATTTAAGGCTGCCTTTCTTTCCCTAAAGGGGTCGCACTTTTTGACATAAGGGATTTCTATTTTTAAAAGTCAATTGACAATGGGATTATTTACCTGCAAGGCAGCTCCAAAATCCCATGATTCACTTAAGTTTTTTGACTTTCATAATGAGATTATTACCCTGCAAGGCAGGTAATAAAATCCCATCAATGCCTTAAGTGATTTTTCTTTTATTCCACAATGGGATTTTTACCTGTAAGGCAGGTAAGAAATTCCCGCTGCCTACTGCCTCTAATTTTTCCATTGTGACTTAAGTGACGTTGCTTCCATGGGAAAAAGTACTGCAGTGGCGTGCAAAATTCCCACCTGCCTGCTGCTTCCAAAAATCCCATGATCCACTTCAAACCCTCTTTTTCCAAAAATGCGGCTAGCCCAGAAGAAACTTTTTGGTGCACGACTTCGTCTTTTCCAAGAGAACCAAACCTCCGATGGCAAATTCCTTCCGCACAACGTGCATAGGTGACCTCCAGATACTCCAGGCCAAGAATCAGGCCAAACCGGCAAAGGAATTGATCCAGAGAAATTTCATAGAAAACGAAACGGGAAAACACAAAAACACAAAACGTTGTCAGAAGTCACAAATAAAGCCCAAGATTCATTCTTGGTTAAAACCCTACTGGTATATGAGAATATTGACATGTACGATCACAACAGGGTTAAACCGGAGCACAAATTGCCTCAAACGGGCTCAAAATAATTAAATACAAATTTCCCAGAAAACCCCAACGACAGAATATAACAATTTCGGGCATCTGGGTATTTGTTGAAATTGGCTTATATGGCTCTTTGGGAATATCTTGACACAATACAGAAACTTTCTGGCAATAAAAACACAAAACGACCCATTATTTTAAAAGTACGATTTTTTTACATAGGGTAGTCTCAGATTTCAGGGTGAAATCTGGGGACACCAAGTCTGATGTGTTTTTTCAAGAAGGTCTAATACAAGTGGTTATAAGTATAAACTACATTAATCGGGTACAATGAAGACCAATTTTGGATCATGCCAATTTGAGGCTTTTAAGTCCTTAAAAGCTTTAGGAACTGATTAAGTGAGGAAATTTCTTCCTTGCATCTTCTTTGGGATACCATTTAAGCCTTGTTAGGTAGTTGACCCTTTAACCCAACAAGCCAATGTTCTTGCTCTCCTGTTCGTGTTGTCCTTTCTTGCCGCTGTAATACAACATCCTCCTCCAGTTCTAACTAACTATTAGGAGCAATATCTTCAATAGAAGGTAGCAACGGCCCCCAAAGTTTCATTCAACTTTGTAAGTGTGCAACAATCTTTATAACACCAAAGTTTCATTCAACTTTGGACGTATGTGCTTCCTCAAGCAATTGAACTCTTTCCTCTGTAGGCTCACAAAGCTTACCCATTTTGTAGAGCAACCCATCTTGGAGGTAGTAGTCCCCATTATGATTAAAACCCACATTTTGGGGCCTCTTTATTTGAAAGAAAGCCCCCAATATTTGGATCTTTCTCATATCCTTCTATGTAAGATTCACACACAAAAGGCTCAAGAAGAGTTATGGTGCTCATAACTGAAAGCAAAGGAGGTCTAGACAACATATCAACTAACTTGTTAGTCACACCTTTCTTATATTTGATAATCAAATGAAACTGCTGCAAGAAACCCATCCATTTATAGTGTCTAGTTTGTTGAAGTTTGTTTTGAGCTTGCAAATATTGAAGAGGTTGATGATCCATATGAATAATAGTTTCCTTACCCATGAGATAGTGCTTCCATTTCTTGATTGCTTGAACAAGAGCATACAATTCCTTATCGTATGTATGATAATTCAAAATTACACCATGAAACAACTCGACTAATAACACATGGGCCTACTTCCTTGAAGTAGGACAACCCCCATAGCACAATCACTAGCATCTGTTTCCATCTTAAAAGGCAGCTGCAAGCTAGGAAAAGCTAAAACCAGAGCGTGGCTAATCGTATGTTTAAAAATCTCAAATGCATTTTGTTGCTTCTTACCCGAAATAAAAGAAATACCACCTGCTGTAATAGAATGCAAAGGTGCAGCCATAGAGGAGAAGTTCTTGATGAACTTCTATAGATATTGAACCACACCAACAAAACTCCTTACTTCAGTCACATTAGAAGGCTTGGGCCAATTGAAAATGGCCTCTATCTTGGCTGGATCAATCCTCTGACTCTCCATTTCCAACCACATGCCCCAAGAAGACAAGTGATTGTTGAACAAACTCACACATTCTCATTCAACACTAACCGGTTTTCCTTCAAACTTGTAAAACTTGTTTTAAATCATCCAAATACACAATGACAAAAGAATTAATAAATGGCCTCATTACCTCATTCATCAACCACATAAAGGTAGTCGGTGCATTACATAGCCCAAAGGGTAGAACCAACCACTCATATAACCCTTTCCTTGTCTTGAATGTTGTTTTCCAAATGTCCTCTTCCTTTATCCGCACTTGGTGGTATCTGGATTTCAAATCAAGCTTATAAAAGTACCTAGCATGCTGCAATTGATCTAACAAATCATCAATCCGTGGAAGAGGGTACCTATTTTTGATGGTTATCTTATTAAGTGCTCTATAATCAACACACATTCTCCATGTACCATCTTTCTTAGGTACTAAAACAATAGAACCACATGGAGAAGTACTAGGATGGATTACACCTTGATTAATCAAAGACTGTAACTGTTGTTTTACCTCATTGGCATCCTTCAAGGACTGCCTATACAAACTGAGATTTGGAAGTGGGTTGTTTGGTAGCAAATGTATTTCATGCTCAATTGGTCTAGAAGGTGGCAACCCCTTAGGCTCTTGGAAAACCTCCTTGAACTATTTTACCAACTCTTTCATTTGTTTCTACTCTTTGTTAGTAAACATATTGCCAAAAGTCTTAGATGCAACAAATTCCCGATCTTGAATGCCTTTCAAAAGAAGCAAAGCTAACTTCCTATTAGCATTAATAAACATCTGAACTTCAAAGGAACTTACCAAAGAGATTTTTGAGTCTCCTTTATAGGCTGAAATAATGTAGCTTTTACCATCCGTTACCAAACGGTATTTGCTGGCTCTCCTCATTAAGATGGCATCCCGGATACACAAGTAAAGGCTGCCAAACACTACACCGCACACATCAAGAGACACAACATCCGATGTAACTTCATCAATGAAATGTTCATTAATACCAAACTTAACCTTACATTGCTTGGTGACCTTGATGTCTACACCTTTCTTCACCCAACCCAAGGAATACGAGGCTTGGATGATTGTAAGTCTCTATTTTCAGCTTATCTACTAACTCTTTGCTTATCAAATTAGCTTGAGAACAAGTATCAAAAAGAGCATCCACTTTTATTTTCTTCATCTGAATTTTAATATGAAAAAGCTTAGCAAGTTCATTTTCTTTAGCACTAGTACTACCCAAACACACCTCTTTGTTAACGGAGGTACAACACAAAGTTTCATCCACGTCAAAGATGCAACCTAGCTTCTCTTCGTAAAAAGCAGTCATATCCTTTTTCTTATTATTCTTGAATGGGTACAACTCCAAATGAAGCTTCCAACATTTTTCCTCAAAATGAGTGTCAACATTACATTCACCACAATGAACTTTAGTATCCTTGTTAGAAATAGAAGTAGCATTTTTCTTACCTTTCCCCTTTCCTTTACCCTTTTCCTTGGACTCACCTTGCTGTTTTGGAGCATTTTGAGAGGTAGATGAACCTTTCTTCTTGTCCATCTCTAAGTAGTGAGCTTGAGAACAAGCCTCATTTACATCGCATAGGGTTTGGCCAAGAGGAGAGGACAAGTCTCCTCAAGTGGCTATGGAGTCCATTGACATACTTCATCAAGATGTCATGATTTGCTACATCTTTGCCCTTTTAAAGAGCCTTTTTGTAGAAGTCACACTTTTGCCTTGCGTTTCCGTGAGATACCGCCAATACCTTGACTTCTCTTCCTCATAACAAATAGGATAAAACTGCTTCTTGATTAGCATCTTAAAATCATCCCACTTAGTAATAGGAGGAAGCTTCTTAACAACCAAGGTATGTACATAACTTTCAAACCAAGTTAAAGCATGATTGGTTAATTTTAACTTTGCAAAAGAAATCTGCTGGCCTTCATTAATTTGATGTAAATTGAAATATACCTCAAGTTGAGCTAGTCAATGGTCTAGCTTCTCAACATTCACATCTCCATCATAGGGCTGAATCTCTATCTTTGCCTCAGCCTTGAATGGAGGTGGAGCCTAGTTGGCACTGGGTGATTCTCCCTTCTTCTCATGCTCAAGAGTGTCCTCCTTGTTTGTCCTTAGTGCCTCCATAAAAACACCAAGCTTTTCCATGAGAAGTCCCATGATGGACTCCAACTGGTCAAGCTTACACATAGAGAGAGATGTTAGCCACATCCTCTTCAAGCTTGTGAAATCTCTCCTCTACTATTCGGGCATCTTCATCATCAATATGGGCCATGCTACAAAATCCTTGCTTCCACTTTCTTGTGAAAATCTCTACTTCAAAGGGCACTAGGATACCTTCACCATCATCACTACTAGCTTTGGTGATGGGCATAAATTGGAATGCAACACACTAACAAAACCACATAAAGAACAACACCGATAATAACCTACTATGATATTGTTGTCGCTGAAATTTGCACCCTTGCTGAAAAACTGGGTTCAACATTTCAGTGAAACGTTGTTAGAACGAGTCTGTGGGTCACTCATTATCTTTCTCCAGATGAAAGTGTTGGTTCCCTTCATCCCAGTTCACTACAACTAATCCTATACAAGCCTTCTACTCTAAACTATCTAACCTAAGCTAACGATTCCAAGGAGACAAAGTTAGGAGGATGAGAAAATTGAAAAACAAAAGGGGGTGACGCACCAAACTGAAATGTGGAACTTATCCGTAATGTCCCCTTTTTGGGACATTAATTAATTAAAAATATGGGAGACCTTTAATCCACTCTTCCCATGGATTAAAGGATAAAAATTGGGAAAATGTCATTACTCTTATGTTTTATTTTTAAATATTAAAAGAGGGAATTAATATTCTTTTTGGAGTTTGACTTTTCAGGAAAAGAGACCCATATTAAAAGTGACCCTTCTACATGAGAAAATGCGCCAAAGGAAGGAGGGAAACTTGGAGATTTGAAATGCCAAAGCTATATAAGGAGATATGGCGACCCCTTGGGGGCATGTTGAGATTTTTATTAAAATATCTTCATGCTTGAAGAGGGATGTATGCCCATGTGATCACATTATAAAGGTGTTCTTCAACACCACCATTATTGTGGAGAGTGTGAGACCTTCTAAGCTTTCATTGAGTGAATGTTGCATGATATATTCATTCTATGTTTGGCGCATTTATTTGAGAAGGAAATCTGCATGTTATTGATTGTTATTGAAGGGTTTGATAGTGATTTATAATTTGTTGTTATTGTTGCATTTATTAGAGCTAAAGCGACTTGCATGGGAGGTTGTTTTGGCATGTTTGGGTGTCTTTTGAGCTAGATTTGCAATCTGATCTGTATTGGCATATTTTTCCAAGTGTGGGGCTGTTATTTTGGGGGTTTTGGAAGCATAGAAAGAGTTGATAATAATTTATGCAATTTATTCTAACCCTAGCGACTTGATATCAGTTTTCGGGGCTATTTTGAGGTGGTTTCAGTGATCAGAAAATTCAGATTCTTAGTTCATTGGAAAGGCCTTGATTTCTAGTTTATTGTGCATTTTATTTGGTGGCAAAATATGGAATATTGAGTGAGATATTAATTTTTGAAGTTTCAATTGTTTTGGGTGCAATATTAATTAACTAATGTTAAAAAATCAGATCTGGAAAAGATTAATTATCTAATTGGTTCTCCCATCTAACCCACCACTTTGGCTTACTCCAACCCCATTTGGGTTGTATTAAAGCCGACATTGGGTTATTTGAGGTCAAACTAAGAAGAGTTAATCCTTCTAAGTCGATTTGAGTTAATTAATTTGCAGATTTAAATAATATCCCAAAAGGGGATATTACATTCTCTAGTTCTAAGAGACACAAATGCAAGTTTGTAAATGAAGATCGTGAAGAATGCACACAACTCTAATGCAAGCAACTGAAAGAATGCAAAATACGCAAGAGGGCAGAGATATTCACGCCAAACACATAACATTTGAAGGAAAGAAAGAAGCCACACTTACATTAATCGATGCTTAACAGTTTACACATAGAGCCGAGGCAAGAAAACCCTCATGCACAAGTTGCAGAGGTCAAAGCATGAAGTTCGAACTCACAAGGGAAAAGCTCGAGAATATGTTGGAGAAGAACCAAGGAAGAAGAACCCCTTCAATGTGCATGGGCACTTACATTTATAGAACTCGTGGGGAAGAGAGAGAAAGGGAAGAGGGAAAGGAGACTCGCCATGCAGAGTATTGATCCTGAAATCTTGTTGAACAAGCATGGACGCCATGATTTCTGCAATGTTGACTTGTAGTAAGACATGCATGGGCGTTTTGATTCAATCACACGCCATCGTGCCACGCAGAACAACACCATACTTCATTAAATCTGGGTAGTTGAAACAATGTCAAACATCATGAATGAACCGAAAGCAGTGTGGTTTCACACCTTCCAAGGAATTCCAATGTTCTCGTTGAGTTCATGCGGATTTGTTTTTCCCTTTCGGATTGAGAAATATGCGGCCTTTAAATGTTATGCGGCTCTTCCGCAGCTTTTGACCTCACATTTTTCCACGGGTCTTGTCCTCTTGCTTGGTGGCTTCTACATTGGACATGTCTCCGCATGGATTCGAAAATCCGTGAGATATTAACTCTTCATCATCCGTGGAACACTGGGAAGTGTTCACGGCTTTTTGGACTTACCGCTTTCCACTTGTCCTTCCGCCTTGGGACCCGATGATGCCTCTTGCTTGCATTGCGACCTTTCATTCTCTAAGTTCCGTGGATAAGGAGAACCAACAAAAATGACCAATCTCTGTGATGTCATACTCCCGCAGTGCCCTTTGTTCCTTCGTTTTGTAGTTAGGAGAACTCGCAGGATTCCACATAATTGCATTCCACGGAACACCGACTTCCAGTGTTCCACTGCTTTCTTTGAACAAAAGCCACGTAATTGTTGTTTTGAATAGGTTGTTCAAGATTGCCTAAGGAGCAATTTTGGACAACAGTTTGGCAACCTCCAGGGGACATTTGCTTGCTAAATGATGATGATCAATAGCCTTGAGCAATCCATTGGGCACAAGGTCAAGTATAACTCTGAATTTGGTCCCTTAAAAATGAAACAGATCCCTGAATTCTCATGAAAACTTGTACTTAGCACTCTTCTTGAAAGTGCTACAACCCTTTTGTATTTACACCATAGTGTGGATGGGAAATGACTTGGCTTGCGTCTAACTGCAATGGGCTTCCAAAACTATGTACAAAAGGGAAGAATCATACATGTTTCAAGTGAAACATGCGAGAGAATGCATACGCACTTATTACAAACAAAGATGACCACCACAAGGATTGAGGAAAGTGATCAACACACAATAAAGGAGGGAACCTCCAACAACAAAACACAAAACACACAAGTATTTATAAGATGTAATATACAACTTAATGGGAATGTTTAAGATAAATCCCATTGACTGGGATTTGCAATGCTTCTCCATCAAGTTTGGACAACTCGAAAGAGTTGGCCTCTTTGTAGGTAGTGATGATGTATGGCCCACTCCAAAGTGCATCAAACTTGGAGTGCCGCCTTGGTTTAGCTCTGTTCTACGTCCCACTTGAGGACTAGATCACCTACCTTGAAAGCATGTGGCTTAGTTTTCTTGTCAAACCACTGTTTGGTTGACAACTAGTGTTTCTCTAACTTAGTCATGGTGGATTGTCATAGTTCTTTGAGCTCAATCAGTTCCACCATTCTAATCTCTCTCTGATTTGCACCTTCCAATTCCAATTGTTGAGCCAACTCCAATGAAGGTAATTCAAGGGACAATGGGAGCCTAGCTTCTCTTCCATGACAAGGATGAATGGAAACCGCAATTGCTCTTTTTGGAGTAATTCTATCATCCCAAAGAGCATTCTTTACTTTAGTATGCCACTGCCTTTGATTTACCTCCATAGTCTTCATGATCCTGATCAGGTTCTTGTTAGTAGATTCTCGCCAAGCCATTACCTTGCAGGTAGTAGTTGGAGGAAGTCTTTAAATAAAATCCATGTCTAAGAGCCCAATCAAGAGATCCTAAAGCCTAAGAAAGCTTTAGCATTATCCGAAAATGATGGTTCGGGGAACCCAAACCTTGTTACAATATCTTCTAAAAAATCAAGGATGATTGATTCAGTAGCCTCCTTGAGTGGTATGGCCTTTGTCCACTAGTAAAGTAGTCATTGTTTGACCCATTTATGACCTACGCTTGATATATGATTGATCATGCCTATGAAATCAAGCCCCCATTGGGAAAAGGGCTCATTCGCTTTGAATAGGGATGAAGGGCCGACCATCTTCTTTTTTACCAATGAAAAAAGCATTCTTTTTACATTTCCACCCAATGATGTGCATCTGTGAATAGTGTGGGCTAGAAGTATCCTGCTTTGAGAATTTTCATTGTCGTGGCTCGAGCCGAGAAGGGTCCTCTCGAGAAACCATTGTGAAACTCTGTTAAGATCTTATTTTCTTGTTTTTCTTCAATACACCTTAGAGACACCATCCGGATTCTTCCTAAAAAGAATCCCATCAATTAACGCATAAGGCATGATTGCAACCTCAAGTGTCTTCTCTTTGCTTTGCTCAAACCGGAGGGTAGCCGCTAGTTGCCAAGAATGTTGCCATGTCATGGATCCAACCGCCACGGCTAAGTCGATCTCCTTTGTCTCATGCAAATCTTGTGTTATGCCAAAACTCAACGTTCTTCGCATTGATTTTTCCATTGTTTACGACACTCTCACGGATTTCCAACTTGAGGATCCTCCAAAACCCGTGGATCCTTTGCAGCTTGTCCTTGCTCTTCCTCCATGAAGAAAGAGACTTCTTCATTATCCTTTGCATCTAAGGCAAGCTGCTCACAAAGTGCTATGCCTCTCGCTCTCACCAACTTGTGGCCTTGATGGTCACATCAAACTCCATGATTTTGGTTACCCATCCAGCTCCTTCTCACTGATTTCTGCCCCCATGATGAAATCTCTCACGTTGGGATGTGAGACTAGGACTTTTATGTGGTTGGTGGCTAGCATGGGCTTGAATTTTTTGAGAGCTTGCAAGATGGCGAAGACTATTTCTCTAAATGACTATACTTGAGCTCAAAATCTTTCAACATTTGGCTGAAAAAGGCTATAGGTTGCTCCAAGTTTTCGTCATTCTTCTGTGTCAAAACCGTGACAACACTAAGATCAGCCCCATAGGCATAAAGGATGAAATCCTTTGCAAAATCCAAATTGATAAGTGTTGGCACTTGGGCACAATCACGGCTTTTATCTTGGGAAAGCTTTCTCTTCCTTCATGCGTCCATTTAAAAGTCGCATCTTTCCTTAGCATCAAGGTGATGGGTCTATCTAATCCTGCAAAACTTAGGAATGAAATTCCTAACAAAATTGATCTTGCCTCGGAAAGACTGAAGGGCCTTTTTATGAGTTGACAAAGAAAGAGAGGATGGCAGAGATTCTTTCAGGGTCGATGATGATCCCATCCTTTGAAACATGTGACCCAAAAAGTTTACCTCGTGAAATTGCAAAAAATGCATTTCTTGGGGTTCAAGGATACTCCGAACTCTTTGCATCTCTCAAAATTTTTCTCCAAATGCTCCATTTGATGTTGACCCTGCTTGAGAAGATTGTGATGTCATCCAAATAGACAAGGATGAATTGATTGATGAGTCCGCGGAAAGTAATGTCCATTGCTCTCTGAAAGGGGGCACCTGTGTTTGACATACCAAAAGGCATTTTTTCATATGCGTATATTCCCTATTTGGTTGTAAACGCGGTTTTATGTTGGTCTTCTTTTCTCACCCACCAGATCTTATTTACTCAAATATCGTCCAATAAGGAGAGAACTTTCGCGCTTTGCCACTATCTGGGGAAAGGATTTGATCCATTAAAGGAAGAGTATAATGATACTTCAATGAAGCTTTGTTTAAGTCTTTGAAATCCACACAGAGTCTTATTTCTCCATTCTTCTTCCACACCGAGGACCAAGTTCGCCACCCAAGATGAGTATTTGATGGGAAAGATGATTTTTTCCTCAATGAGTTTGGATAACTCCTTCCTCATGAGGGCTCAATTTTGGGGTTCATTGGTCTCTTTTGCTTTTTTTGGCAAGGTCAATGCTTGATTGCAAGATCAAGGATCTGGAATCATTGCGAGCAATGTCTTTCAAGGGATCAAAACCCTTAAGGTCCTCATAATTCCACGAAAATACATCACCAAAACTTCCGACAAAAGGAAATAAAAGTTTGGTTCATCTTGATCACACACCTTTCAAAAACATGCTTTTTTTACCTTGTGCAATGGTGACAAACTTTGTAGTCTTCTTGGCCCGCTTGGATATGCTTTTGATTTGCACTTTGATCTCATCATCAAGATTGAAGATGTCTTCAAGAGTTACCAACCCTTTAGGCAACTTGTTAGTTCACCTATGCTTGGATGATTTGATCACCATAACTTTCTTGCAAATCGGGTGCAAGCTTGAAGAGAACTCAACTTCATTTTGGATGAATTGAACTATTTGTTCATCATTCTCAAAATACTTGCCAGCTGACTTCATTATCTCGGGATGGATGGTCTCAACCATTTTGACGTGTTGTTTTCCTTGACAAGGTCTTTTGTAGGAGAAAATTGTGAGTTGACAATTGCCATTTGATCTGCTTCTTTGTTTTGTTTCCGCGGCACACTACTTAAGGTTGACAACTTCAAAATTCTCCAAAAGGTCCCAAACTCAATGCCTATAAGCTTTTAAAATCTTATTTTTGGCCGCACACTTCCCTCTGACTTGGTGGATGACCAATTCAATGTCCCCAAATATCTATAGGGCCTTGATTTGTCTCTTTTCCGCAATGAGTAGACCATGAACCAATGCTTCATATTCCACCACGTTGTTTGAGCACACAAACTGCAACCTATGTGCAAAGAAGAGTTTCTTGTCTATGTGGGAGACAAGAACTACACCCGCCCCAACTCCATTCCTACTCCTTGAGCCATCAAAATACATTTTCCACATGTCAGAAGTGTTGTTCTCTTACTTGAGTGGTGTGGGGTGGTGAATTCTTCTTCGTAGATACAATAGGTACCCAAACCTACTTCAATTGTAGTATCATAGGGATCAAACTCATAATGCTCTTTAGCCCATTCATCAAGCATGAGATCGGGAACTGAATGTGATGAATGCACTGTCTCGGCGGATTCAAGATCACTACTCACTTCTCCTTGGACCATGCAATTTGCATTGATGGGGCTAGGATCATGAATTTCGACATGATAAGTTGAGATGGGCTCAACTTTGATTGTAAACCTAGTCCCATACCTTGTTCTTAATAGCATATGGGACCAATCGAAGAAAGATATCTACCCACTTTGGTTGTGAAATCTCTGGAGAGGCAGAGGGTCGAACAAAGGTGGCAAATCAATCACTAAAGATGTCTTACATTATAGTTAGGCTTGGGAAAGCATGAAGAGTTAACTCCAAATCCTTGATCACACCCAAGACTTGCAGTTGATCCATCAAGTTGCAAAACACCTTTTGAGGTTGGATTGTACTCAATTCCCAAGATATCTACAATTTTCTTTGGCATCACTGAGGTATTGGCACCAGAATCTATCATGCAGTTGTGTATAAGGTGCTTGCCAACAATCAGACATGTAGAAGGGAGGAGGTTTGACAACTACACTTGTTCTTCTTTGGGTTGATAGATGTTGAATGTGGAGTATGCTTTGTGCATGACGGACTCGAGAGGTGGAAGATTCTTCAAGGCTTCTACAAAAGATCCCTTTGAGATGGGATAGATAGGGCATCCCACATTGTGACATTCAAATTTGTTCTTTTCATCTACTCAACAATGTTGAGGGGGACACCCACTGTGGCGACTTTTGCAATGAGGGAGTGACATTTTCTTTTCTTGTTTTTCTACTCAAGCTCTTTGGATGAATTTTTCATTCCGCTGATCCTAAGTCGTGGAATTTTTTCCCCACCTGGAAAATTCTTCGCACGTGGGTCCACCAAGTTTCGTGGTTTTCTAGAGCACGTGGATTTTTTAAGTCCGTGGATCCCTTAATTGAAGCTGAATTTTCACCCAAGTCCGCGGGTTGGCCAGATCATTGTGTGGAGTTTGGAGAAACAGGGGAGACCTTACATCCATTTGTCTCTTTTTTGACCTTGTATTATCCGCCACATGCGAAGTCGGCTTGTTGAAATTTCCGCGGCTTGGTTAATTGCAAAAAAAATTTCAAGTCCAAAAAGCATGAAGTTAGGTTTAGGGATGACCTCTTGTATCTCTTTTGACTCTTTCTTTGAAGTCACGACTTGCTCTTATTGATAGAATGGAGTTTGCACCATGAGAGCCTTCTCTCACAATGAATTCATCCAACTTCACACACATATTGATTGTGGGGTTGATCACAAGGATAACACCACTCAAAACCTTGGGCCATATTGTTTTGGACTGAACAATGGCTTTCTCAAGCTAAGCTTAAGAGGTTTGGATTTGGATTTGGGTAATTCTTGGTGTAATTTGTCCAAATCTCTAGTTTGGGTATTGGGAGCCTTGTTGGATAACCTTGAGGAGGATTAGGATAATTTTAGGGGCTTGAGCTTGTTGTCTCTTAAGGGAGACAATCTCATTTGTCAAATTTTTTTAGTTGGACACTAAGCTTTCAATTTCTTCTTGCTTCATAGAGGAACCAAATGTGGACGCATGATGAAGTAGATGGTTGAGGAATAGAGCAATGGCGGGTTGGGTACTTTGTGGTAATTCAGGGAAATGGGCATTGGCAATCTAGGGGCTAGTTTACCCACTTGGATCAAACAGTTTTCAGCCCTAATGGCTATTGCATAAGCATTGGGTAATTGGGTAGCACCCATAGATGAATCATTACTGTTATATCAGAATTTAGAGCTCTAAGAAAATACAGAAATACACCTTAAGGAGTTGGTCTTAAAAGGATTGGAATTTTGTCCCATGTTTTCTGGAACTTGAAAGTTGAAATCCGCCATATAGTTCGCTTGGAGCTTGCTTGATGGTGGTTAACTGCTCAAGAGAGAAATGTTGTCCGCCTTTTCATCAAATTACTGATAGAGGGCGGTCTTGAGCTCATCCCAAGTGCAGATTGAAGCAGGTTGACAAACTTCTATACCACTTGAAAGCTTTTCCTTTGAGATATGATGCCTTTTGACGCATCCTTCATGACAACGTGTATTGAAGAAACATTCAAATGTCTTGAATATGCTCATGGGGTGGTGAGAGTTTTCGCCTATGAAGAAGGGGATACTCTTCAAGGCGGCTAATGGTATATCATGTTGAGCGGCTAGAGAGCAACAGAACTACCACCACTAAAACTTACAAATGGCAAGTTTCTTTGATGCGCCATAAGGGGAATGGGCCTCAAACTTCGATAGGAAAGGGCAATGGTCTACCAGGAGGTGGAGTTGAAAACTTTTTCCCGGAGGTGATGCGGATCTCCACATTTACTTTCCCTTCTTCTCCGCGGGAGAGTTGTAGGTAGTCAAATGGTTCGCCTCTGGATATGCTTAGCCTTGTCTGCACTCTTCTCATGAAATGGGGAGGACTAAATTGCTTGAAACCAAGAGATTTAACATTTGGGAGTCGCCATATGTGTTGAAGGAATGCTTCTGAAGGCTGAAACCTAAAACTACTAAGTTATGCACCAACTCAGCAAATGAATGATCTAAAGCTCATCAAACTTGTACCACCGGGCATGTCAGAACTGTTGTCACTGAAATTTGCACCCTTGCTGAAACTAGGTTCAACATTTCAGTGAAACGTTGTTAGAACATGAGTCTTGTGGGTCACTCATGATCTTTCTCCAGATGAAAGGGCTGGTTCCCTTCATCCCATTTCGCAACTAATCCTATACTAGCCTTCTACTCTAAACTATCTAACCTAATCTAATGATTCCAAGGAGACAAGAGTTAGGAGGAGAAAACTGAAAGACAAAAGGGGTGATGTACCAAACTGAAATGTGAAACTTCTCTGGTTCTAAGAGAGAGACACAATGCAAGTTTGTAAATGAAGGTCATGAAAATGCACACAACTCTAATACAAGCAAGTGAAAGAGTGCAAAATACACAAGAGGGCAGAGATATTTATGCCAAACACATAATGTTTGAAGGAAAGGAAGAAGCCACACTTGCATTAATCAATGCACAACAGTTTACACACGGAGCCAAGGTAAGAAAACCCTCATACAAAAGTTGCAAAGTTCGAAAACATGAAGTTCGAGCCATAAGGGAGAAGCTCAAGAATATGCTAGAGAAGAACCAAGGAAGAAGAACCCTTCACTGTGTGCATAGGCATTTACATTTATAGAACTTGTGGGGGAAGAGAGAGAAAGAGAAGAGGGAAAGGATGACTGCCATGCTAGAGTACCAATCCCTAAAATCTTGTTGAACAAGCATGGACGCCATGATTTCTTGCAGTGTTGACTTGTAGTACAGGCACGTCTTTGATTCAATCGCATGCCATCAAGCTACGCAGACACCGTATTTCATTAAATCAGGTAGTTGAAACAATGTCGGACATCATGAATGAACTGAAACAAGCATGGTGTCTACACCTACAAAATTTTGATGTTCTCGTTGAGTTCGTGGATTTGTTTTACCCCAGCGGATTGAGAAATCCGTGGACTTTGAATGTTATGCGGCTCTTCTGTGGCTTTTAACCTCACATGCTTCCGCGGGTCTTGTCCTCGCTTGGTGACTTCTATATCGGAAATGTTTCCGCGGATTCGAAAATCCGCGAGATATTAACTCTTCACCATCCGCGGAAATTGGGAAGTGTTCGTGGCTTTTCGGACTTAGTCTTTTTCCACTTGTCCTCTCGCCTTGGGACCCAATGACACCTCTCTCTTGCATTACGACCTTTCATTCTCTACATTCTGTGGATTAGGAGAACTTGCGAAAATGACAGATCTCTGTCATGCCATACTCCTATGGCATCCTTTGTTCCTTCATTCCGCTGTTAGGACAACCGGCGGGATACCACGTAACTGCATTCTGCAGAACACTGACTTCCAGTGTTCCACGGCTTTCTTTGAATAAATGTCACCTAAGTGCTGTTTTGAAGAGGTTGTTCAAGATTTCCTAAGGAGTAATTTCGGACCACAAATACCAATCTGATTCGTAAACCAAGTGGATATTTCACTCTAGGTTTCACCAACCTAGATTCTCGACATTCCAATTCAACTAGTGATGAGCATAAACTTGAAATGTATAAAAACATAGTGCTAGAAATTAATGTGCAACTCATATAACACATAATAAAGAAATGAGAAACAACTGCAAGCACATGTGAACACAAGATTTACCCTAGAGAAACTCAAGAAGGGAAAAAGCTTCAGCGTGTGAGGCAATAACACTTGCCCCAATTATGCAATTCACAATTTGTACACTATACTGCCATTAATGGCTGTTATGGATAGGAATACAAGCTGTCTTCCAACTCAAAGCTTCTACAATCTTCTCTTGCACTCTACAGTCCTCCATCTCACTACAACACTGGAATCTCTCACTACTGCTAGGAACCAACTGCCTTCTAGAAAAATTGACTCTCCTTACTTAATTCCAACGAATAATCTCCAATTAGTAACTCCTTTTACTCATTCCAAATCATTGCCGACATTTCCCAGACATGTACTCATGCCTACTCCACAAAGGAATTTTCCAAACCTTCAACTGACGCCAAAAGGAAGTTTAACATTTGCAACCATTTCATTCCATGCGGCTTTTCATATTGTAACGAAATCGTCGGTGTCCAATGCAATTCACAATTTGTACTATATATTGCCATTAATGGCCTTTATGGATAGGAATACAAATTGTCTCCCTCTCCAAAGCTTGTACAATCTTATTTTGCACTCTACAAACCTTCTCCAGCTCACTACAATGCTGGAATCTCTCACTGTTACTAGGAAACAAATGCCTTTTGGAACTGACTCGTTGCTTAATTCCGACGGAGAACCTCCAATTCGAACTCCTCTTACTCATTCCAAATGATTGCTGACATTTCCCAGACCTGTATTCATGCCTACTGCCCAAAGGAATCTGCCAAACCTTCAATTGACGCCAAAAGGAAGCGAAATATTTGCATCTGTTTCATTCCTCGCATCTTTTCATAACGTAACAAAACCACCGGTGTCCAAAGGTGGCGGCTGCATAACCGCCACCTATAAACATCGGTGGTTGCATAACTGCTCCTTTGTGCAAAGCGGCGGTTTTGTTTTGGAGGTAAAACCACTTTGTTTTAGGCAATGCAAATTTTGGCCTACTTCATTTGAGGAGGTCCGGATCACTTCCCATACAAATTCAATTTCAGCCATTGTTACATATAGGTCTGATGTGTTTTTACAAGGTGGTGTAATCCAAGTGCTTGTAAGTATGAATTACATTAATTGTGTACAATGGAGATCCAATTTTGGATCATTCCACTTACCCTTCTTGTCCGGTTGGCTTTGCTCTTTCTTGGGCTAGTTTGTGGGTTGTTTTGGCTTTGACTCTCCATCTCTTTGCTTCTTCCCATCCTCTATATAATATGCATACACACAAGCTTCATTGAGGTCTTTTGGCTTCATGGAGATGATCCTCTTCCTTAGATGATTATGTGGTTCCCCAAGTATTTGGTGAGAATGTTTTCATCCTCCAAGTCCATATTCAACTAGATGACTTGTCTTCGAATTTTGTAGTATAATTCTACACACTTTGACATCTCCTTGCTTCTTCTCATCTTCTATATAATATGCATGCACACAAGCTTCATTGAGGTCTTTTGGCTTCATGGAGATGACCCTCTTCCTTTGATGATTATGTGGTACCCCCAAGTATTTGGTGAGAATGTTTTCATCCGCCAAGTCCATAGTCAACAACATGGTTTGTCTTTAGAATTTTGTAGTATAATCCTACACACTTTGACCACTAGATTGCCTAAAATACTGCCATTTAATTCCTTGAAAAGTATTATGACCCAATAAGATAAAAGTTAGTTTTTAACAATTCCTTAAATCCACCCCAACTATCGACAATGAACCTCTTATTTGTTTCAACCATTTATCTAGCAATTCTACATCTACTTGTTCCTCAAAGTTCTTAATCTCAACCTTAGTTTCAACTTTGAAAGGAGCATGTTCATATGTTACCTATTTTTGCCTCTGTCTTTTGGAGGTTGCTGCTCTTCTTCTTCATGCTCTTCCATGAATTCTTCATCATGGTTCTCTCTTCCTCCTATGCCAAGCTTCTTGGCTATAACTTGAACCACTTCATCCATGGCTTCTTGCCTATTAGCTGCGAGCTTCTGCTGGTCTGAGATGTCCTTTTGATGCCTTAGCATCCTTTCCATGGTGGTCTCTAGTACTGCAACTCTATGGGCCAAATCTTCTTCCCCATCTCTTGCCATCTCTCTTGTCCTTTGATTCCACTCTCTTATAGCTATCTCTGGATCGCAAGGTAGTAAGTCTCCACCTTGTGACCTTGTCACTGTCATACAAACCAAATTAACACAATTTCCACAGTCCACAAGGATATATAATCAGCTCTGATACCAAAAATGATCCGTAAACTCTAGCTTTTCCACTTTGGAATTCACAAAATCACAAAAAAATCTGTCCTACTTCAAACTATGCTTGAAATGACAGTTAGTTGCACTTAGTGAATTAGATTTCAGTGCTAAAATTGCTTGCAAATAGGAAGTAATGAAAGTAAACACATGCACACAGCAGTACGGAAACAATTCAGACTGTGACACAAGAATTTGATACCTGGAAAACCCCTAATGTGAGGAAAAAACCAGTAGGGAAGGGAAAATGCTCACGTTTCCCATATTATTATTGGCCAAAGAATGAAATACAAATACAAAGAAGATGAAGAATGCACTAACAATGCTGTCTCACTCCCAAACTCTCCTTACTTTTCTCTCTTACACCTTTTTTCTACAAACAATTACACACCAATTGCTCTCTTATTGACCGATGCCTTCTCCAACCTCCTCTTCCTGCTTAGAACATGCTTAGGATGTCCTCCCATGCATTGGAGAATCCAAATAGTCGTGGTAGTAGAAGAGTATGTTTTCCCTAACATTCTGGCATTTTAATTTTTTTGTTTTGCACTATGATGGAACCGCCGGTTTTTGCAGACCGGCAGTTACGGAACGGCCGAGGTGGTTGCGGCAGTTTCACAGTCATCCACTAAATACTCGATTCTGTCTCTATTTTCATTCAGGAGTGATTCATTCTTCCCGAGTGCCCAGTCTGTATTCCAAGAATGAGATTGATGGTTGAGTGCTTCACCAAAAATTTCCTTTGGTGAGTTTGTCTGATGAAGTAGTGTTTTTGAAGATCCCTAGGGATCAATATGACAAGAATTAATGTTGCCTGCTGATGTAATCCCTTTATAGGAACGATTATCTCAATGTCATTGTGAAAGGCTTTGCCTTGAGTATTAGAAAGACCATTAATGTGATGAGATTTTGTATTGACACCAAGTCAACATTTAAAAAGGTTTTTGCAATCAGTTGATGAACAGCCTACCATCGAGATTTCCTAATTTGAGAGTTTCAATAACCCTTCTGCTGTAGTATGACATTTTGATAACTATCTTGTATGAGATGTTAATTTTTATAGCTTTGAAATCATAGTTTAATCCATTTGATCACACATGTTTTTCTGCTTTTGAGATAAAAAAGTAAGTAAATGAGATGCCTGACATGGAATCCTGTTATCATAATCATATTATGTGATGTGATCTGCCCATAGTTTGCAGTCTCGAGTACTCAATAGTGAGTTGAGTCAATCATGACCAAGCAATACAAACCTTCTAGATTGAGTATCCACAATTAATGCATACCGACTGACTGCAAATACAAATTCGCCACATCAAACAAAGTTGTATTGCTACCAGAGAGGTATTCAGATGAGCTGAGCAGTCATTGATGACCAACACAAGATGGTTTCTGTTCTTCAACTTTTCTTTATCTCCTTGCTTTTGAATGGGTCCGGTTGACCTTTCAGGCCCAATTAGGGTTTGAGGGCAGCTTAGCCGGTAGCTAACATACTATCAAAGGTTCTTAATGGTAAATCTTGATACATTTTCTACATCGGATCTATACTTCTTCCCAACTATGTTACTTCTCTAGGTTAGACTCTTGAATTAAAAAATTCATTTTCGATATCCCTTGCATCTGTCTTATATGAGGAATGAACCGGTTTATGAAATCTCAGGAATGAACAGTGGTATGCTTAAATGCTTCTTGAACATTTACTTACATTTTTGTTTCTGATTTGATCACGCCTCCTATTTAACTAGTCAGTAGAGCCATATGCGTCAATATATATGAAGAAAATGGTGAGTGATCATTAATTGTTAATGCATGACTCGAATTTCTGTTTTTGTGTGGCAAATATCTCTTTGGCTATGTCAATCTTCTTGCGATTTCTCTGTACCGTTTAATTACTGGGTTATCTCTAATAGTTGAGCAAAGAAATTGAATGCTCTTTTCAATAATTTAGCTTTTGGTGGTGACGGAATCAACCAATTTCTCATAAATCTGTATAAAAATTCTATGGAACATCGCATCCCTTATGAAATTTTGCTGAAGACAAATTTATTGACTATGGTTTTAAGTGTAGATTTTAATCTATCAATTACTGGATTGCAGTCAAATATCAATGTTTCTTTATTCTTGTTGAATACCTTTAGAGGGTCTGATCTTCTTACATTTGTCTGATTAAGAAAAATTGTTCATTTACTTGAATTTGTTGTTTCTGTAGATACGATTGAGACATCGGAGACGTGATGACATAATGCTTTACCCTGGCTACATTCCTCTTCAAGGTATTGAACCGAGAGTTCTTCATTATGGTCTAGAGTTTGGTGTTGGCAGCTGGAAATTCGACAAGGCTGACTGGAGAGACAGGGATATGACAAATATGTGCTGGAGGGTGTTTCCAGACCCACCTGACCCTTCTACATTGATGTCAACAGATGAGGGCAGCTTACAAAGAGACAAGTTAAGTATTGAGTGCGTAAGGACATTAAATGATGCTTTATATTTACATCATGTAAGAAGGAACTGCCAGAAAATACAGCTGGATGAGAACACTTTACAGGCACAATCTCTGCCAGGTATATCTGATCAAGTTGAAAGAAGAAAAAGCTTTGAAGATCTAAATCAATCCCTGCTGAAGAAAGACGCATCCTCTAATTATGCAATTTCTGCTACCAATGAACTTCTAAAAACTATTAATAGAACTCTTAAGGCTAGGAGTTCTTTGAGTATGGAGAAAAGTTCCTTGGGAGAAAAAAAGGGAGTCTCAGGAAAGGATGATTCTCATCTTATAGGTATTAGTCCTAGGTATTGGATGGTAGCATTATGGACTCTTTCTGTTCTAGGATTCCTAGTGGTGGTTTCAACAGTATTTTCAAGACAGAAAGAGGATGTGCATAGGAAAAAGAATCCACGCAACAAACAGTGACATTCTCATTCCAACAGTTCAGACTGAAATAGGGAGTTTCATCTTTCTAAGAGAAGCATTTCAACTTAAATTATACAGTTGTGATTAACAAGTTGTAGACCATATCTACCATTGCATTGGTTTATCACGGCGTACCTATGATTCAGGCCAGTTTTGTTGAATCTCTGTAGAGTTATTATGGGCAATATTAAGCTACATAGAGTGCACACAGCAAAGGCAAAGAAAAAAATTTGTTCCCAAGGAATGAATTGTCAAGTATGCTGATAGTAAAAGGATGTTTCTATGAAGATTGATGTACACTTTTATCTTGAATGTTCAAGAGCTCAAATGTATGATGCATGTCATTTAGAATGAAACCTTTGTTGTTTGAATGGGGATGAAAAACCTAAAAAAGAAGCATGAGGGTCCACATTTAAGTTCTGATGTAATATTAGTAAATAGTTTTTTTTTTTCCTCCTAAAAACGCTATTGGAGAAAAGGGTACATGAAACACTGATGTGCACTATTGCTTAGTATAGATATAGAGATAACAGTGCTAAATTCAAACCATTAAGAATTCAGAAATGTCATGAACTGTCTCCATTTCCCTTTTATATATAACCAATAAACTTTAGAAGGAAATCTCTCAGCTACAATAGTTTCATGGTATAGTCATTGATACATATAACCAATATACTTTACAAGCCAAATCTCTCAGCTACAATAGTTTCATGGGTATAGTCATTGATACAATAAAATGACTAGCATACACAAACAATCACAGTTAGGGGTGATCCTGAGATTTAAACTCGTGACCTTTCGCTTTCAACTTGAATGACTTACCACTTGTGCTACACTTTTGGGTTAGCATTAATATTAACTTTCTAGCTGAAGATGAGTTATGTTTATGACTAGATTAAGTCACTAGAGGTTTTTGATGGGATGCAATACTAGGTGGCATACCATTAGTGACCAACTTTCATGATTCACCAAATATTTTTGCTCCATAACGTAATAAAAATCAATACAGATGGTTACGATGAAAAGGGTGGCTGGAAAGAGTCACGGCTTGAAAATCACCAAGAAAAATACACAATTCACCACGAACAAAAACACCGAGATGCACATACAAAAACTAGATTACAAAATGACAAAGGCCGGAGTCAAGCACAAGCAACAACACTAGGGGAGGTGGCAACTCATCATAAGGAGGGAGATCCCCAAACCAAGGCTCATTGGCTATAAGATCTTGCTTGAGCCAACCAACATCCGAGAGTCATGCATAGTCAAGGGTACCATAATTCCCCAACTAGGTGGTGGAGAACCGACAACAATGCTATCACCTTGCATTGGAGAGGGCCAATGAGACAGAGAAACAACAAATGAGCCAATATAATGTTTCCCCGAGGGGGCGGTAGACTCAAGGGCCTTGCCACGAAAGTGGCGATGTAGAGAAATAGTCGCTAATCGTGGATGAAGACCGACTTCGAGAACGACTTCGACAAGTGGTGGGGAGGGGAAGCCCAGTTGTGGTGGATCTAGTGAAACCCAACACATGGTGCAAGGGGTGTTCCTATGATGATCAAGTATATTTTACAAATGTTAAAATTCCAACGCAACCTTCTCAACCTACGCTCATATATGAAGGCACACAAAAACATAACAATGATCTTATCATTAGTTCAAAAATGTTGTGAAATATCATAACGCTTAAAAGTAACAATATTTCTAGCTTTCCACAATTTAAAAGGAATTATATCTCTACAAAATTGCCACAAAGAAACATGTATGTATGAGAATATAAGACTTATTTATAAGGTGCCTAACTACAAGTTGGTTGTAAACGGTTGTAACTACATCAACCGTTTTGTAACTATTTCTTTTATAATAAATAGACGGACACACAATCTCAAATGTGTGCAATCCGACTTCTCTTTATTTCTTCCTTGTATACATCTTCTCGAGCGAAGTTAAGTGAGGAAAGAGAGAAAGGTAGAAAATCTGCCACATCAGGGCACGAAATCTGAAGCGTAAGGAGAAAAACGAACACATTTTCGTTTATGATTTTCGACAGAGATCTAGGGCATTTCAAAGTGGAGGACACAGTCACGTTTTTTTACAAGACATTCATTTTCGTGAAAGCAGAGAATGTAATCGTGAATCAGAAGAATACACTCACGTTTTTTCAAAAAAAAGTCATGAAAATACAAATGTGAATGACACATTTTGCAGAAATTAACGATTTTCGAGCACGAAAATACAATCACGAATGGTATGTTTTTCAGAAAATAACAAAAGTATTTTCGAGCACAAAGTAAGACGTGAATAGAGTTGTGATTCACAAACATTTGAAGGCCATTACAAAGAAGCCATTATAGTTAGTATTTGAGCCAAAAACAGTACAAATTGGAAGGGCACAAACGCTTTTCCACAGGACATAAGGCGGTGAAAGACGAAGCAAAAAGACTACTGTGTTAGGGCATGGAATCAAGTAACTGATATTTTATTTTATTTTATTTATTCATTTCCAAAATACGCAGTTGTATTTATTCTATTTTATTAAAATGGAAATGCCCATAGAAAAATATTCTCGTCTAAATTTTCATACATGGAGTGAAAATACAAATGCAACTTATGAATAAAAATTGTGGGGCATTGTAAATGGGAAAGAGACAACACCTAACCTAGACAAATCATCGAAGGAAATTTGGGATACTCTAAATAAATTATTTGGAGCGAAAGCAGTCAATGCCAAATTTTCCCTAAAACTTCAGTTATATAGGTTCAAAATGGATGAAGGAGTCTCTATGTCAAGCCACATCAATAATCTAAGGTCCTTGATCAGACAACTAGCAGAAGTGAAAGCTGCAATTGAGGATGAGGATGCCAAAGCTATCCTATTAAATAGTCTGTCTTCAAAATATAGCAATGTAGTTTTTACCCTCAGTCAAATTCAATCTCAATCTCTGGATGATATGATAACAACTCTTCTAGCTGAGGAAAAATGAACCACAGAGGATGCAGAAGGTCATTCCCAACGCAAGAAAGTGCATTCTATTCTAGAACCAGACAATATCATAGAAGATCAGATAAAGATAAATCGGAGATTGAATGTCATTATTGTAAGAAAAGAGGTCACACAACATGGGATTGTCGTGTTCGAGCCAATGATGTGCTCAAGGGTAAAGTCATATCAAATACAACCAATATAGCCATGGTTGAAGACCCACCAGATGCAGAAGGTAGTGAGGACAAGTGATGAATACGCACTATAAAGATGCTCTAAACTTTGAAGGCAAGAAAGGATACAGGGTAGATGAAGCTCGGTATGGATGGTTGCTCAAATAGTTCGGGAGACTGTGGATCTTGGGAATTATACCCTCATGAGGGTCATGAGACAACTTGATGGAGCTTGTGGATGGCTTAGTATGGATGGTTGTCCAATAATTCGGGAGATCTGTGATTTGGGCGTTCGGGGAGGTGGAATCTGGGAACTTGGGAATTCAGCTGGGAGCTACGAAGGTCATGAAGCGACTTGATGGAGCCCTACCTTATCATAGCATTGCTTTCAGAGTGAAAGTGTTTGAAGATAGCGTAGTTTTGTTTTGTTAGATTGTTTGTTTTTGCTTTATGTAGAATAAGTCTTAAGAGGGGGTATGAGAATATAAGACTTATTTATAAGGTGCCTAACTACAAGTTGGTTGTAACTACATCAACCATTTTCTAACTATTTCTTTTATAATAAATAGAGGGACGACAGCCTCAAATGTGTGCAATCCGACTTCTCTTTATTTCTTCCTTGTATACATCTTCTAACAATATGCAAGTCGAATGGAAGAGTTCCCAAAAAGGCTAGATTCCATGTAAATGGCTATGGGTGATAAAGCTAAAAATGGAGTGGATCCATGTCCATACATCTTGAGCATGGGAAAAGTACCAAAAAGGTGTTTAAAAGTCTTGGGTTTTCCACATGTAGGACATTTGGGTGGGGAGACACCAATATGCTTACGCTGCTTCTTCTAATGACATACCTTGATTGACAGAGCAACATATGAAGTGCACAATCTTTGTCTCTAATTGGGAGTTCCAAACACAATAAAGGGGAACAAGACATGATCACAAGGAGGAATTCAAGCTCCATCAAGAGTTCAACTTGCAAAGGGCAGGGAAGAAAGGGCTAATAAGTTGATAGAGCAATCTTGGGGAGTAGTTTTAAAAAGTTATGTCAAACATTCCATTGTCAATCCCACCACTAGGCAATAGACAGAGAGAATTGAGCTTGTGCAACATAACATCTTTGAGTTCTTGAATTTTTAGAATTTACGGAAGGTTTGAATTGTCCAATTTATATATAATTTTAAGCTCAAGCCACAATATCCAAAATTTGGAATGGATAAAACTCTAAATAGAAGTAATTCCCTTTTAAATAAGCGAAGGGCCTTAATTCCAGGGGTATCCGCCATGGGAATGTAATTTCTTGTTATAATTGATGATCACCAAATGTTGTGATTGTTGAAGGAAACCTTGGATCCAAAGCTATTATCGACCCAATGTAAATATGATTTGACTACTTCAAAAGCCTTCCACAAGCTCTTGGCCACGAAAGAACCCTCAAGTTTAACTAGCACAAAATTTACGAGCAAAGTATGAAAGCCAATGTTCTTCAAGTGAGTATTGTTGTAAGGCGTCCCTATCGCAATGCACTTCCTTAAGAGAATTTTCCAAGCCCAATACCCATGAATTGCTTTAACAATCCATTGAACACATAGAATCGAGCTCTACCTATAAATGTCTATAATGCCCAAGCCACCTTTTTCACGAGGGAGGCGAATAACATCCCAAAGAATTCAATGAAAGGCTCTGGTTTGTTTAACATTTGTCCAAAGAAAGTCCAACAAAAGCTTGGCCAACTTGTTATAAGATGCCTTGGAAGGGGGCTAATAAGAATCTTGGTGCAAACCTAGAATTTTCCCCACAAAGGGGTCGAGTCACCCGAGGTTGATTTTCTTTTTGCAACTCTATCCAAAACATATTGCCATACCTCAAAAGGAGTGTTATCAAAGACCAATGGAATACTTAAGAATTTGAATTGTTCTTCTTGTTTAAGGAAAGGACAATTTTTTATGTCAATCTGGTATGGGGAACATGCTTTTCCTGCAACACAAAGACTTGGTCCATCAGAGATTAGAGCCACAAGCATTGCAAAAATATCAAGACAATGTATTGCTTCCCTCAAA
Organism: Taxus wallichiana var. yunnanensis; assembly: GCA_018340775.1. NCBI lineage: Eukaryota > Viridiplantae > Streptophyta > Pinopsida > Cupressales > Taxaceae > Taxus > Taxus wallichiana. The sequence goes on from CM031244.1 coordinate 611,919,462, forward strand.
AGAGGTTTAATTTTTAGTAAGAGTGAGACATGATTCGTCTACAAAGTGACCATTAATGAGTTGAGTGGAGTGATAAGGCAACAAATTGCCTCGGACTATGAAGTTCGATGGGCAAACAAATATCCAAAAGCTTCTATAGCCAAAACAAAGATTGCATAAGCTAATTGGTAATCCTAACGGATAGAGCAAAAAGGGTCAAAGCTTTCGAATTGTGACCATTGATGGTAAAACAAATGAATGCATTAGAGAAGAGGCTTTGCACAACTCTAAGAAAAACTTCACCAAAGCCAATATCTTGAAGCATGGAGAGGATGAATGGCCATTCGATGCGGTCACTGTGGTTTCCCAAAGTCCAACTTAAGGAAGATAGTTCGTTGCTTTGAGAGGCATAGGCCCATTCCATACCCCCCCAAACAACAATGATATTTTCGTGAATGTACCATCCTTTGATAAAACATGTATTCTCGAGTTTGACAATATAAGGGAGAATGCAATAATGTGCAACTCTAAAGCTTTAACAATGATTTTGTACGAGACACTAAACAAAGTGATAAGTCGACTGGGAATGAGCTCCATATCACCAAACACGTATGAATTTGATATTTCCTTTATTAATATTTTTCCTAAATATTGCATAGATAATGCCCCTTGTACACTTGAAGCAAATCGGGACCAACAAGCTCCAAGTAGCTTTATAGAACTCACATGGGAAGCCATTAATTCTCGGTGCTTTATCATTAGTTATACATTGTAGATTTGTGTGAAGCTCCTTTAAGGTGAGTGGTGAAACACATTATATTTGACCGAAGAGGAAATGCTTATGAGGAACACCTCAAGATATTGTTGAAGACAAAATTGTTGTTCCCGAGTAGAAGCTTGATCCTGAAAATTGACATGCAATGCTCAACTAAAGCATTAGAGATTTTGTGAAGGCTAGTAAGTTTCACTATGAGCTATTTGTATTGCCTTAATTTGTTCTTTGGCTTACTTGGCATGAAGGGATTTGAAAAATTCCTTGGAGGAACGACCTCCAACATCGAGCCAATGTAAACGAGCACGAATATGAGTTCCTCTAACTCGCATGCACTTCGTTGTGCTTAAGCTTATGCCGAAGTCCAACAACTAAAGATTGTAGTTGAGGATCAAAAGGATTGCATTCTAGAAACATGAGATTCTCTAAAATTCATTGCAAAGAGCACAAACATCCCTCTTACAAACCCAAGTTAGTGGCTTGTCAAAGTGGCAGAGGAAGGTGACAATGTGATGGATGATGTCATTCCACCACTATATCCAAATTGGTAGCATAAGGTAGACATGATGTCGAATTCCACACTCTAGGAATGAGTTGTATGGTCCCTTCATGTTGTAACAACATGTTGAGGTAAAATTGATTGTATGGCACTTTGAGAGGGGCAACTCCCCACATGAACTAGAAAGTGATCGACAAAGGATAGGAAACTAAAAAATTCTTTTCATATGACAAAATCAACTCGTCGAGTTGATAAAAGAAAACATGTGTTTCTCAAAGAAGCATTACACAATCAAGTTTCTTGAGTAGCATGTCATCATGCAAGGTATGGAAATGAATAAGGTTTGAATCTATGCACTTTAATGTAGTATGGAGAAGGAAAGCGACAATTTTAACTTCTTACAAACAAACAAAATATAAATTTCCAATTTGATGGCATGCATAACGCATCGATAATTTTTATGAGGGCTATGTGAGACCTCTTAAATTCCAAGATATAAAATTCATGTAGGAAATTCGGCCCATGTTAAGTCCCCCTTGTCCATCCTAAAAATCAAACATAATATGAAGCGTAAAAAATGTTAGATAAAAACAAAGGTTGGTTTGGCTTAATGAAATCCTCAAATGAAATGGAGTGGCACTTATCCCCATTTTCTCCCCTCACCGACTTGTTTACACCTCACGGTGGATTGCGAGAACAATGAGAAGGTTGAGATGAACTCATAGAGTCCAAGCATAAAAATTGATAACCGCTTAGAATTGTCTTGGCTTTGCGAGGCCTCTTGTTGGGATTGAACAAGGGGAACAAAGGTTAGTAAAACACATTTTTTTGGCTTACGAACATTGTAATAGCGTTTGTGAATATTAGAGGCATTAATCATAAAAGGATTTTTAATTCTTGTGGAGGCCTTTTTTTGTTAGCCACGATAATCCAACCATCATTTTTGGAGGGTGGTTTAGGCTTTTTACTTGCGCTTTCTTCTCAAAAGGCTTGGGTCTAGCCATGCCATGACAATCCTTAATTCTATGGTTGGGGGCTTAACACCTAAAGCAAAAATTGGGAAAGTTGATGTAGGTAACTTTTAATGAGAATCACTCAAAGTTGACTTGAATGTCTAAAGACTCTTTGAAGTATGTCATTAGGTTAACCTCCACACATACCGCTTGTTAGGATGATTTGAGTAGAAAAAAATAGTTTTATGGAAAATCACACACCCAATAGGTTTGAAAATTTCTAGGATCGAAAACCAAAGAGGAGCCGGAAGGCCAGGAAGCTCGATCCAAACAAGGAATTTGAGGGAGACTTGTTTAGAGACTTTAAAGTCTTGAGTCCAAGGAAAAGAACAAGAAGGGTATTACACAAAAACAATAACTTGACTCAAAGAATAAGAGCTTGGACTTGTAACTCATGATGGCACTTTGAAGGAGAAAAGGAAGAAACCTCTCGATAAGGTTCATAATTCCAATGAAATAGATTCCATTGGGTTCCTAGTGGAGCTTAATCCATGTTTGAAGGAAATCTTCAGAGAGGATATGACCAACATAGTAAGCTATCAAACAATTACTCATCCTAAACATTGGGGACAAATTTCCTCACATGTTTGGGATCCACTATCACCATTTTATGAAACAATGGTTGTAATGGGTTAGCTAAGTGTCATGTATAAGGTTTAAACCTCCCTAAGGGTAGATTAAATGCCAAAATAAATGCACACAAGATTTAAATATCCCACAAGTGCGGTATGGAAAGCTCAAAGCGAGTGACAAGACAACATAAGTGAAAGCCAACATGGAAAGCCCTACTAGAGTCAAAGAGTTGGCCTTTCTTTTAATTCAAAGACACTCAAATAATATTTGCATATATATTTCCTTTATTAAAAGATTGAACTTGTTAATTCATTTACCTATAAGACATTACATGTTTTGAAAACTCACAATAAGAAAATATATTTAGAGGGCGTAAAGTCCAAAGTTGTATATTATATTCATTGTTCTTCCTCATCATCAACAAAAAAACCTTTACGACCACCATGTCAACAACTAGAAAATGTTTAATTGTTAAATATTCATTTCACATGATATGAAACAACTTTAGTTGGTGCTTTTGAAGCATTAGTTTCCTACTTTCTTTATATAATTAAATACAAGTGCTCTTAAAGTGGAAGCTCAAGAGTGCATATATTTTGTGTCCTAGCTTGTAATTATACATTTTGTGAAGCTATAATACATGATTTGGAGAGAGTAATCAAATGTAAAACATATCTTCCTCAGTATGCCAAGGGACCTTGAAATACATGACAATTATTATCATTTCTTTCTTTGACAAATTTGGTTTAAGATGCCTATATTTGAAGTTTCTAACTTAATGTATCAACCCTAAATTAATTTCAAATGATTAATTCACTTGATCTAATCAAAGGTTGAATGCTATATGTTACACGATATAGAGTAATATAGTTAGATATACATTTGTAATGGGAATTACACTATTTGCAAGCATGCCAAACTGATAGATCAATTGAAATCACAAGAGGGGTTAGAAGAATGACTTAGCTAGTCTCAAATCAATTTTAGATTATGTCACCACCAGAACTAGGAAATGTGAAGGATTTTGGATGAACCCAAATCAACTATTCCTTACAATTTTGATGAAGGTGTTGGATCACACAAAGATTAATACTAAATCCCACAAACTACCCCTTTCCTACTATCTTGGACCATTGTCTTTTTAGAGAATGATGTTTTCTGGTTCCTTCATTATCACCTATTTCACACTTTTATATGTTCAAATCCACTTGTAACCCTAGATTTCACACATGTACCTGCAAAATAAACCTAGCTTCCTGCAAGAAAAACACTCATTAGATCTAAAAATAAAAGATGTAATCGCTTGAGTCAAACTCACTTCGGTGATCACCCCGTTTGTGAGTTACAAAGCATTGCACTACATTTCAAACTCAACGTAGGTCTCCTAGTGCGTTGTGCCAATATGTATGCAAAATGGAACCATTGACCTATTGTTGTCCTTGTGTTTCCACAATGATAGTGGGCTATGCTACTTTACTCCCATGAAACCTTTGCATGTAGATATAAAAAAACAAATGTATTCCCTCAAATGATGTGATATGCAATATGAAGAATGTACTCTTGAATTCTTACCATTGTATTTGGTACATAAATATGTGCTTGCTAGATGATAAATGCTTAAGGTGAACTTGTATATATAGGAGTCTATCACTTTGAAATTTAAATCTTAGAGTAGGCGTGCAAAGCCAACCATAAATAAAAATGTGAAATACAAAAAGGTGGAGAAGAGACCAACAGAAGAAAGGGCCCAAAAGATAAAAAAGGAGTTGAACGCACATCTTGTCAGGACCGTAGTACGATTTTGACCAATCTATATGGTTTAGACCAAACATAAGAAAAAGACAAATAAACAATGCAATTGATAGGCCAAAGATCTCTCGTGACACATCATAAAAGTATGAACAAGATTTAAAAAATAAAACAAGAAGAGAAATCAAGCAATATAGAATAAAATGACAAGGACTTGCGCCACTAAGGCTTAGTTTCATCATTCAAGATCCACATACAAAAATCTTATCAAAACCATGATGTAATAATGACATTTTTCAGATTTTAGTGTTTACATTTTCCCCTCTTAATGCTAGTGAGTAAAATTTACTAGTGTAAAGGAGAAAAATAATGTACATGATAGTTCTCAAGCATAGGATGTCGTCAAGCGTGTCAATAAAGTAGCCAAATCATGACGAACACCATTTAACACCGCTGGGACCCACATGGAGATAGGGAGTAATGTACTATAAACATTGAAGGGTGTAACAAACGTTAAATGAGTATTTGTAGGCGTGGAGATTTTGACTTGGCATTTTGTAGAGTTAGGGGTGATCAATCCCCAATAAGTGTTGTACTTTCTTATGAGGGAATGGGTGTCCCTTCACCAAGGGAAGAGTGTCATAAGACATCTTAGTTGGACCCTAAATAAATGCTTCCCATATTGTGGGACCACACCATTGCAAATGGATCTAGGTCCCAAAATATTGCAACAACTGCACCTTGCGATAGTCATCACTATGCATTATATAGATGTTACACCATATAATACTATATAGATTTTGATATGTGTTCTTTCTTCGCATTTTGCAATAAATGCAGAGCATATTTGCTTATGTGCTTTTGTTTATTGGATATCTACGTACAAAATTGACCACTTGGTCATTTGAGCTTGTATATTGATTTTTATGGGAAAGAGGATGTCCTTTCATAGCCAACCACAACTTAGTAACCTCATTATTCGGTATGCATCATTTTATCCATAATTGACTATTTGATCCTTTGGTTTGTATTTTGATTTGTCTAGTGGAGGGAATGGCCTTGCATAGCCAACCCATATAGTTTCCCACCTTTCGATGAAAAGGAATGATAGAAAATAGAATCACTTGAGGAAAAAGTAACTTGACCTTGTGTCATCAACAATGATGATAGTGTTGAGAATGAAATATAGAATCATTTGAGATGAAAGTAGCTTGAACTCGTGTTATTAGTAGTGAGTAATATGATGAGAAGTATAATCATTTGATAGTAGTGAAATTGTTGATATGAATTTATGGCATCAACAATGAGTAATGTGTTGAGAAGTAGAATAGTGTGTTACAAAATTAAATATTGGTAGAAACATGAAGTAGTGTCATCAAAACATGGCACAAAGTGCTTAGAATAGAGAATATAATTGCTTGAATGAAAGCAGTCATTATAGAATCTTGAATATGTTGTAAGAAATTTGAATTTATGTCAATAGAGTTGAAAAGTGTGCTAAGAATAAGAGTTGTGATGGATAGAAATTGTATTGATATCACATCATGTGTGAATTTCAAGAGCAACGACAATGACAAGACATAATGAGTATGTCGGTATCAATGTAGAGTATAGATTGTAACATTGAAAAATGTTGATATAGTAGTATTGATTTCGTAACAAGTGCATAATAGAGACTTCATCCCGATAAAGGGGTTTTGTATTCGTGAAGTTTGAATTAGGGAATATGTCCACCAATATAATATAAAGTGTGTAGAAAGGGATCTAAGAAGATCAAGTCTTGATAGGATAGAATAGATACATATTAATTTGGTCATGAATGGTGTTTTAATAGAAGTATTGTAGTGATCGAGATGGAATGAGAGTGTGTAAATAGAGTTGCATAGAAATAGGGTCATGGGACCAAAATAGAACATGAAGAAGTGTCATCATATTTTGGTATGGAAATAGGGGGAATAACAATCTCGAAATCAAAGATGGTACAAAAATAGAAGAAATTGAGACTAAGATATGGTGTGTAAAATTTTGAGGCATTAATCAACTGGTAAAAGTAGGTTATGATATGTAACTATGGGCCCAAAGGGGCCCATTTAATATAAATAGTATGGTGAAAAATTCAAATAGTACTTTCAATGTTATTGCTATCGACATTGATTTGTGCTCGAGAGAGATAAGTTAACATGTACCACACATATTTGTGATTGCGATTTGACCGCATGAAGGATGTCATATCGGCTCGCATAATCAATGAGTTGGGTAGTGTCAAAACTCATTTTTTTAGAAGTATTAGTGATTTTTAGAATTTTTGTAAAATTGCTATTTTTTTCAAAAATAAGACTATTAGGGCATATAGTGCGGAATGATACATTTTTGACCCATTGGGAAGAATCGTATGGTTCAGACCTAATAATAAAAACAACAAAAGATAGTTGTATATGATTTTGATATGGAGTATGTCAATGTGAATTTTGCATAGTGATGTTTAAAAAATATATGAGCTGATATATGCTTGAATTGATTTGTGATTCTAGAGAGATATCCATGCTAGAGACTTTCACAAAGTGTTTTTCATATGGATACCCTTCTTGGTTTGGACCTAGATGATGATGGATGAAATGTAATTGACCGATCCAATTTATGGCATGCAGCTAGATTGGGAGAGGTGTCCCTAAATATGCATTTGATCACCGCATTGTGTGTTGTGGAATCTAGACACCTGCACTTTTTGGATCCCAATAAGTGAGATGATAATGACTCTAGAGGGTGTGTAACATTTATTATGACTACCACTTGTAGGAGAGAGGGTACAAGTCTTATAAAAAATGTGTCATTTCATATGTGCAGGGGCTCGTAGGTTTTGGTTGGGCACAGTGGCCTTGTAAAGCTAACCATTCAATTGAGTTTGATTGTGGTAGCAGGGTTCCCGATTGCAAAAAAATATTGGAGTGTTACTAGTGTCATTTATAGTAGTGGATGGTGGTGTGGTGTTGATTTCCTACTAGATGTGATAAATATGCCGGTTTGTAGACGATGATGGAGAGAGATATGCTTGGAACCTTAGTGTTTTGGCCCACTTATACATAGATTTTTGAGGTTTACATTAGAGAGCCATACAGTGGTGCGGTTGTTATTACCTTATCGCACATATGGACATATGATCATTATAGCTATTGCAAAAATAGTTGGAGGACTTAGGGCCAATCGGGCCCATTCAGAGATATTTGCATCATGGTGGTTGATATTGAGTAGACGAGGTCTAGACATTACCTCTTATGGAGCCATATTGGATAGGTTGACCTCTGGTGGCATTGTGTGGAGGCCTTATAAAGAGTTCAAAGGTTGGTTGGAGGATGTCATGGAGTTGCGTAGGGTGAGGAACACCATGTGGCTATATGATATATTATTGGAGATATGGGAACTATATTAGTGGGTGCGTGTGACATGCTAGTTTGGGTTGATCCAGGATGTGCCTCTAACACCACGTATGTGGAGGAGGTCTATACATGTAGCTTTGAGAGATGAGAATCAACCGAGACCGACACTAACAAAATTATTGTTCCCACTTACAAATGAGGCGGATCTAGTGGGTGTAGTGGGTGATGTGGATGATGCAATATGTACTACATCATATACCCGATGGTGTGCGAGTCCGAATGGATTTTATTTTTATTGTGATTATAGGTGGTATAGTAGTTGGAACACCATTAGGAGGTGATGGAGTGGGTGTCCCCACCAATAGGATGAGGAGGCAAACTAGGGATGCCCCCTACTACGGAGTATATGATTTAGGTGAGGGGGTGCCTCCACAGAGATGATGCCCTATCCATGACCATTTCTCATCATAAGTATTTTGTATTTGTTTATATAATAGTTTGTAATGTCTTGATGTGATATATTTGAAACATATTAAGTAAATAAGATCAATACATAGATGTGTTGTACTATGTATTTAGACGATGCATATTGACAAAGATCATTGATGCATCCATGAGAACCTTGATAAAGAACATCCCTAAGGATGTGGTTTTCAATGGGATGTTAGATTGTGTTGATGATGTGGCGAGAGAGCGTGCATATTTATTTGATCCAATAGCCGTGGTAGTGGCTACTTATAATTTGTTACAAAGTGAGCAGGATGAGGATTAATTTGAGATAGCATGGAGGTTGCAACCTCCTTTGGGATAGAGATGGCACATGATTTTTTTGAAAATATTGATGTGCATCAGGGGAAAGTATGTGGAGGCTAGGGCATAGATTGGGACCTTACAGGAGATACTATGCCAATGTAGATCACAATCACGTTCTCTTGGTCAAAGCAATGTAGGGGAGGCATCGATTTCTTGAGCTCTCGTAGATGCATTGAGAGAGTATGATAATGATAGTGATGATGTATATATGTATTTGAAAACGACATGACCATAATTATAGTTTCATTTTTGAACCGAGGATATATATCTTTGTGTGTGTCTGTGTATTTTGATATTGAGTTCAAATGGTGTCATTGTGTGACGAGGTGCTCAAGTTTTGGTTTAGTTGCATATATTATCGTGATGTGATATATTACTATATAATTTGATGTGAAACATGTTTTGACTAACAATGGTTTCTTAGGGTACCAATGATTGAATAAATGTGTTGATATTTAATAGAATAAACATAAGTGTCCATACACATTGTTTGTGTCACAAGTAAAGGTGTTGAATGGAGCCCCATCATGAAAGTATTTAGGAGTAAAGCAAGTGGAAAGGAAACATGACATTAATAAAAATGGTAATCCTCATATGCCCCCAAGCATTTGACAAGGGGCAACATTTGTAGAGAGTCAAGTCAAAAGTCATGGTAGTCTAATTGATTAAAGGATGTGAAATCACTTTGGATTGCCAAGATACATAGTTTGGGATTACATGAAAGTCACTATATGTTTTAACAGTAAATGGTTGTGTCATGGCCATAGAAGATGTGTGATTGACTTGAATATATTTCATGATAAAGCATTATTCGTGTGAAACTCATTTGCATTCAAATATTTTCATTGATGTGTAATAACAACCTTCTTTAGAGTGGAACATTTCTTAAGATGTTGCAACATATGCTTTCTCATGGAAGGTCCATCATCCAAATTCATCATCTCCGGAGGACGATGTCGCGAAGGAGGGGAAAAAGATCTAAGTGCATGGCGTGCATGAAATGATAAAATATCTTTTTAAAAGCCACTTAATTTTTGATCTAGCACATAAAAATAATTATCATGGTGTCCATTAATATGATGGAAATTTAAAAAAGGTTGGCCTTTGACATACTTCAATCGATAAGGAGGATGGTGTGTAGTGGAGGGTAACTAAATCAACAATTTATCAAGAAAGGTAAGTAAAATATCATGTGTTAGAAGAATAGTGGACTCGAAAGGGCGGGTGAATCACTCCTTTAAAACTTTAAACAATTTCAGATTTACTTTCTTAAACCATAAACCATTCAACCATTAATGTGTGCACAACATCATACAACATTCATTCAAATAACCATGAACAAGAGAGAGAAAACCATAACACAAGATATAAGTGGGAAACCCTCAAGGGAAGAAAACCCACTGAATTATTTTTTGATATAACACACAAGAAAGAATCAAGTGACTATTACACATCACAAGAGATTTCTTTAGTGGGACACCAACCCCACAAGGAGCACCAACCCCTAAACCCTTGTTGATATTACTCACAACAAGAGACTTGCATGAATATGAATCATCACACAAGATTTTGATAAGAATATCACTAAATATATGTTGCAACAACTCAACTGATTGTGATCGTAAGATTCAACTCGAAACTCCTTCAAACCCTTGTTTAAACCCTCATTCACCTAGCTTGTTATATCTCTCACTTTCTTCACTTTTATTGGCTTCAACCTATTGCACACATTCCCTCTAACATTCGTCAACCTTTTCCACACTCTCTCAGCTCTTAAACACAACCTTCATACTTGTTACACACACTTACATAGGTCACACTTTTTCCCTCTCAAGCAACTAGTTCAAATTTGAACTCAAACCCTTGCTTTATGCCCTTCTCTTCTCATAAACATAAAGCCGCCGGTCCACCATGATAATTTTTACCAACAAACTTAATAAAATCCCAATACATTCATTTAAAAATTCATTGGAACCATATAGTTCGGCCATGCCCAAAATCACCAAACATGCACAAAATTAGATCAAAACCCCATCATTTGGATGAGTTAAAACCACAAACACAAAAACCATGATTAGTAAAGCCCTAAAATTCATCACACATGTCAAATATAACATAAAACATCATCCATGGTCATTAATTATCTTACACCAATCAAATTTATCATAACTAACTCAAGAAGGCTCATATCCTTCTCAAAACAACTATTTCCAACACCATGTCTTCACCTTTTGGCCTTAATACCACCCAAGAACAACTAAACTATGGCATGTAAAAACTCATTGGAATCCTCAGGACTTGTAGATCACATCCATGCATATTAGAGCTCATGAAACATCCACATGTACAAACCACACTAGCTTTCCTCTTTACCAAATCAAGTTGCCTAGAAACTGCTTTAGTAACTCAATTAGTTTGCACCCTTTCGATGTAGTCACTAGATTAAAATTCCCACTCTTACTATGTTGGTGATGATAATAAATCTCAATAATGTCTTCTTAACTCTCAAACACTATCTTCTAAAGTTTTCAAGCTTCTTCCCCATGCAATTTCCCGGCTATTCAACTATTCCACATTCTCAACATATTTTAGGCTCGCTTATTTCAACATGTTCTTTACCTCCCACTTACACTAATAAAATCATTAAAATAGTTCAACCAAATGAAAAGGATGCAATAACTTACGTTTAATAGATATGCCTTGCTAGGCTTCTTGAGCAACCTTTCTTGTAGTGGCATAATTAGAAAAATTATAGTTTTTCCCAACAAAGAAAGACTTGTTGCCATTACCCATTTAGGTCATCTAGGTGTGAAAAAATCTTAAGATTCTATTCCTTTGATAACTCTTTCAATCATCAATTGTCCAATTCTGGTCATATTATGCATTACTAAATCATGTCTAAGTGTAAGTTGAGCCTATCTTTGGATGCAAGGCTTCAATTGAAAACCAAATCACCGATTAAGACACTTCACCGACACTTTAACGAGGAAGAAATCTCAATAACACTTCATTTACAAAATTTCATGCAAATTCCACCTTCTAGATATCAAACCACTTTTTTAATGGAAGGTTCTAAGCTATCTAGATGACTGATACGAACTTTGATCAATAGATGCACATTTATATCTTCAAATCCTTTTAAAGTCTTTCTATGTCACTTCAAGACACTAGGTACTCAACCTTATATCCTTAACTTTTCTTTATCCTTTCAAAATTCTTCAAACTCCTCTTAAATCCTTGTCCTTTCTCGTAGGTTAAAGTCTGCCTAATTTATTTTCCTTCTAACTTACTCTTTGAGGATCCTTTTGATCAAATAGATACCCCTTTAGAGAGCCACTGGTTCTAGTAATGATGTGCAAATTTTCGGGTGGATCCTTTTGTGAGTTCACCTCCAAATACAGGTCGGTTCTTCAAATTAAGTCTCTTAAAACAATCACCTGATCAGTAACTATACTATCAAAGATTAAAGAAAGTGAATAATATTTTGAATCTTATCACATTCGAGAATCTAAGAATAGAGTGTGTCACTATCACAATTTAAAATTTTTAAGATCTCTCACTCACTACAATTTATTCTTCCCTTTTGCACTAGAACATTGACTTCTACTTCAGCCTTGAATGACTGGTATAACACAATGTTATGGATTTCTCCTATATCCCAAAGAATTTCAACTTAATTATTTTTACATCTTGTTCATGGCCCCTAAGATATTATTACTGGTTTTCCAATTTTTTGTTGGTTATTTTGTGAGAAAACTCACCTTTGCCTTTGTAAACCCTAGTTCAAGGTTTAATGCTTCTATGTATCCCGAGGTGGCAAAAATTGTCCACAAAATACTCTAGTTTTTGGTTTCAAAGTTTCTCACCTCTCTTCCATGACCGTGATCATGTATTTGAACTTATGAAACACACAAGTAAGCTTAATCCCATCAAAAATTTCTCATTCACTCCAAATAACACATGCACAAACTCGTAAAAATAGGGTATATTCATAATCAAAGTTTACAATACAATATAGATCAAACCTCCTTCTTCACTTTGAGACCTAAGTATTGTCCGAATCCTCCTAATACACTATCCTTGAGAATATTTCTCCCCTTTTCTTGTTCAAAAATAACCATTCAAGTATCATTATTTCTTGGTTAGGACTGATACACAGCTTACTCTACAAATGCTTGCCTAGAACAAAATTCCCTCATCAATAGATCAAAGTCCTGTAGCTAATCCATTAAACCATGAATAGAAGAACTTACACTACAAATGATTTCTCCTTTCAATGATTAAAAATAATTTCTTGTTTTCTCAAGGCCATACACAACATGGAAAATCACAATCCAAAGTTTTCTAAACTATAACAACATAGTTTTCTTGCAAACCTTTTGGGGCTCCAACTTCTAATATTATTGACCATTTGAATGATACTGAAATTAGTTACATGGAGGTATTTTATACCTCAAGAAGATAATTATCAACCAAGTGAAATTTTCAAACCTCTTGGTTACATGACTAATCATGGACATAACATTAGGTTCTTAACTAAAGTTCCATTACTCTAGTTCCTTACACACATATTCATGATTCATAGACCTCCATAGGTCAATTTACATATATAATAAGCATGGATAACCTCTAGAAGGTATTAGAACTCCTAGACAAATCCAAAATGGCTTCACAATTCAAATTTGCACATTTTGGAGGGAAAAATCCTATTTCAAATCATATTAAGGCTTAACCCATACTAATCATTCTAGGTGATGTATTAGGACCTTACTAACTTATTTCAATCCAAAATGACAAAATTTATACAATCTCCAAAATTTCTTGTTGGAGTAAGGATGCTCTTGCATCACTTTATGTCACTTAAAATACCTCAAAATTCCTTCAATATGAAAAATATTCATCCCTCTTCACTCACCAAATGATAGCAGAAACATCAACCCATCCATTTCAGGTCACTTCTAACTCATTCTTTCGTAAAAATCAATTTTGTATTGTGAAACAACAAACCTTCTTATCTACAAATCAAGCCGGTTGACCCAACAATTCTAGTCATCATGAGACAAACCATATACCACTGGAAATATATTTGAATCTTCTTTCCATAACATATCACATTTTCTTCCAACTCTAAAAGGAATACCTTAAACAAAGTTCATCTCTCGAAAATTGCTTGAAGCTGCCCCAAAACTGCCTTATGACTAGTCTTCATAAATAGGACACACTTTTCCATTTAGAAAGCACCACCATGATCTGAAACCATCATGGAAATCAAGAAAATTCTCATACTAAAAACAATGTCAATTTATTTTGCAACTCCTTTGGACAACCTTGCCTCAAACTGAACTTATTCATAAACTTGCATTTTCAAGTGGGGTCCACTCATCACCACATGCTCTATCATACCTTTCTGAAATCTATAAAAGTATTCTACATCATAAAATCATCATACTATCACAATAAATCAATTATGGGAACTTATGATCAATATCTCTCCTACCACTTTTGAGCTAGGGTTTTAAGCACACAAAAAGTTGTTTACCTTCTTAACATTCGTTCATAAAAACCTAACGATGAAATGACCTAATTATTTTTGTGAAACATTATTATTTCAATGAAAAATCATCCCTAAAATCCACAAGGTCACATGAAAAGCATACAATTCAGGTGAGCTAGAAATCACCTTCTTCTTGACCGCATTTCACTAAAACTAATGTAATTTGCAAAATTATCATCATTCCAACCTGATTTTTTTCCCATAGAATTATGAAACATCTTAATAATATCTCCAATCATAATCAAATCACAAATAGGTCTCCATCTTTCTAGCCACTAGGACTTGCATGACTAGCCCTTAGGGTTTTACATGGTTTAGGCTAGGGTCAACTGAAATAACATTGTAAATCATCTTAAAACCTCTCCAAAAGGTCATAAAAAACTTAATACATCATGAAACAGTCACCTATATGCATCAACAAACTCACATGGCTCTACAACACATTCTCATGCTTCCAAGCACCTAAACCTGGTTTAGATGAACACCTAAAACTTGAGTCTTCAACTTTTACCTGCAACCTAAAACTCATGTGAGTGCCTAAAAACTCTCCAAAATTCTCTCCATGCTACTACCATGCACCTCAAGCCACCAAGAAACTCAAACCACCACACTCCATCACATAGGCAAGCTAGGTCACCTAATTAGGCTTACTAGACCAAGCCAATCTCACTGAGTCACCTCATCTCATCATGCCAACACCTAAAATACCATGTCATCATCCTACTAAGAATGTTATGACACTATCACATCATCCTCTTTGTCATTAATGGGATTTTACATCAATGAAAACACCTAGAACACAACATGCCAACAATCTCCCCTTTGTCATTGATGGAAAACTATCTAATCTTCTCCCCTTTTGACATTAATGACAAAGCATACATGTAATTGCATTATATTCATCATTATTAGATTCATTGGATAATCTCTTGGTTTGAAACATCAACAAAAGTCTTCATAATAGCTCACAAACTAGTAATTCTTCACAAAATTCTGATTTTGGTCTCTTTTCTCAACTAGAAACCACTGAACTCCCCCTAAGAAAAAGCATACATGAACTTACACATGCCAAAAATGATACATAAAGACTAAAATAATATTCTTACCTTCTTCTTGAGTGAAGATCATCACATGCATTCACCATTCGGGCTCACAAGCCTGTTTTCTTCACCTTATACCTTGTTTTGACCTTTTTCAACATTTGAGAGCACTTTGTGTTGAGAAAGCCTTGGAGGATGTGCATACCTCATTCATGTCCTGAGAAACATGTCTTCAGGATAATATTTTAAAACTTACCTCTTCCTTGAGTGCAAACATCACACAACATCATCATCGGGAGATTAAGAACTTGTGTACTTGTGCTCTATTTTACCATCTTTAAAGTTTGAATTACACTACAGAGACCTTTATCAGCTTGTCAATTACTGATGCAAAGTACCATTTGATCATGAAATAACATAAAAAATCATACTTACCTCTTCTTGGAATTATCACAACTTGATAAGACTCAACCTAGGCTTAACTTCTTAATAACTTGACTTCACACAACTCTTAAGGTAAGGTTCCCTAAACCGATCCCGCAATGACTTTTGAACTAGACTTTCAATGTCCTAGAAACACAATCACTCTATGAAATACCCACTTGTGACTTCCTAGGATCATTACATCCACCTTTAATAGAAAGTGCAAGAAATAGGCTCTTTACCTTGCTTATAAGCCATAAAGACAACTGAAGCACATTGACCTAGCCCTAAATCATTTTTACAGATTCTTCCGTCTCCTTTGGATTAGATTTTGCAAGTGGAGTCAAAACTTACTTTCCTTTGAAGATACCTTGCAAGCACTTGCAATTCTACCTTCATAACACATGTAAACACCATAGAGCACCTAAACCAGCTTCTTCATGATAAGATTAACTCCCCCGCCTTAGGCACCACCTATAGACTTGTAGGATGTTATCATTTTTCCACCATTGACTGCAACATCACATCTTTTCAAGAAGAAACTAACAAAAAGAATCAACTAAATATATCTTTCATTACTCTTAACTCAACCTTTGTCATCTTACTCATTATCCGAGCACAAAATCTTGCTTCCCCTACTTTGATGGGACAAGAAAAATTGTAGCACACATTTCAATATTCGACACAAATTATACTCTATCTAGAATCACTAATTCCTTTGTTACATTTTCTAGCCCTATTAACAAGTCTTAAGACTCCATCTTGAGTCAAGAAGTGTTGTACATTGTTGCATTGGTTGCTGTTGTCATTGATGTCAATGGCATTGATGGAAAAGGGAGAGTGCAAGAACATGTATATCGTGGTATTCAATGGTGCTCAGTAGTTCAAGGTGGTTTTAGGTAGGAAAGTTGCAGTCAAACTGGGGCCATTTAGACATGTTTCATACCTAACAAGGAGTGAAGAGTTGGTACAAGTCATGAAATGTGTATAGGAGCATGAGAGCAGCCTTGGAATGGTGTTTCCAACATGTATGAGAAAAAAATTAGGCTCAACTTAGCCACATGAGTTAACTTTCGAAGTTACATAGAAGTTGGTCTTGAGAACCAATAGTACGAGCAGAGGTAAATGAGATGGAATAGGAGAAATCAGGAACACCTATAGTAAATGGGCTTATGTACCATGTAGTAGGGTGAGTTGTGAAGCTTCAAGCCAAATTTCATCGAGTTCTCGAGAAGGTATGTAGAAGTTATGGTTGTTTTACTCAAACAAGATTTTTGAAGCTAAATAAAAAGCTTCCTAGCTTCTTAAAGCTGAAGAAAAATTATAAGGATTCCTTAAAATAAATAATATAAAAAAATTGTATAAGAATTTAGTATTGATGTGGTGCAAAACGTTTCAGGACATTTGGATGTGTTTCAAGAAAGTTATGAGAATTTTATCAACATGCTTTTTCTCCTTCCTGGCATGTGTTTTGAGCCTTCAAAGATCAAGTTGAGTGTTTTTGTCTTCTAATCAAATTTTTGAGTGCTGGATACTACAAGGAACCTCAAAACATCCCTTCAAGCTCAGATGAGGTCAAACACAAGTTTCAAGGAGAGTCTCTAAAGTAAATCTTTCAGTAGTCATGCAATGACAAGCTTTTCCCCTCGGTTTTTTTGTTATAGTCATGTGCAAAGATAAATAGAAATGAAATGTTAATAAAAAGGATCAAAACTTCACAAGTCTAATTCAAGATGCTTGATCAATTGGAGTTGTTGATAAGTGAATTTCATGGTGTAAACTCTTCCTCCTAGGCTGCTCTAGACTCTTGGAGTCTTATATTGCTCACACTCGTGCACATGGTGAGTTGTCTTTAAATTCAAGTGTGCAATTTTGATCTTAAACAATTTTTTTCCCTCGGATGAAAGTGTTAGTGCAATCATGTACTTTACTCATGAAGATATTTTGGGAAAATAATGAAGTTGTTGGTCTTTGTGCTTTTGTGATAATAATTTGAAGGAAAGCTTATGGCACTAGTCTGTAAAAATTAGTGAAATGAATTGATCAAGTGTTATTTATGAGCTCACAAGTGTTCTAGATCACCCATGGATGGTTTCAATGATCTTCTAAGTCTTCAACAAGCTTCTAGAAGTAAAAAATTTAACCTAAATTACCTCACTACCAAGAACATTAGTTTCTTACCGTTCACACCCTGCAATTATTGATGTTTGGGAGAATATGGAGGTGTCTCATGCTTGGATATGGCTTGGAAAAGATGAAGTATAATTATATGAAGCTTCAGAAGAAATAAATTTTGAATTTCATTTATTATTGAAGGAAATATCGATTTTATTCTTCATTCAGCTTGCCTCAGTTCTATTTCTTTGCGTAGGGTTTTTGGGATAGAGTTTTGCTCAAATAAAATTTCTTACCCAACCAAATGCAATGAAATTTTAGATGAATCTCTGTGGGCACGAAATGCTTCATTTGTAAAAGGAATGGACACATTTCATTAAGTATGGAGTGAGAATCTTCGGACGAAAATTGTGAGGCCGTGAGAATGGTGTGCATGGTTGTTGTTTTAAAACTTTCAATAAATGTGTTAAACAAACAAGTATTAAATTGTTTGAATAATGTTTCTCATATGTTATTATGCATGAAAAACATGAAGAGTAACTTGAATAATCTTGGATCTCATTTATATTGCACATTATTGACTAAGAAATCATGGTGCTTGAGGTTCTTTGCAAAGTAAACGTTGGAGATGGTTGGTTTATGATCCAAATAACATTGTATAAACATTTAAGATTAATCTCAAGATAAAGATCAAAATGTGTTTGTATCAACATTCCTCTGTGTAGAATCCAATTGCTTAGTATTTTAGTGTAGTTTCTCTCTGACTATTCTCTAAGCAATGTGAAACTATTTCAAAGCTTTTATTTATCTTTGTAATGCTCACAAGGAACTAAATCTCCTGAAGCTCAAAGGGAAAGAATGAAACTTATTGAAGTTAAGTGGAAAGGATGAAACACATGAAGTTTTTCATAAGTGAATGAAGATAAGTTTTTCTTTCTAAGTTCAAACTTGTGCTAGTTTTGGAAAAGTTGATTAGTATCTTTTGACCTCTAGTTCTTCAAACATGCTCTCGAGATCGATGAAGAAGTTCAAAAGAAAAACTATTTTCTCTTTGGATGGAATTGACCCTTGAACTTGCTAGGTAAGATGAAAATACGTTCTTGAGTCTCCAAGTCTAAAAGGTTAGTTTAGAAATATGAAGAGTTGGCTCAAGCAATCTTGTAATGAGAGTTAGAAGAAGTGGATGTGCTAAATGAAGTTGACATAATATATATGAAAGGAATGTGATAAGAAGAATAGATAGAAAAAGCTGAGTGTTGATAGTTAGAGATACAATCTTAAAGATGTTGAAAAATCAGTTGAAAGAGTGGAAAGAAATATAGAGATACATAGAGGATAATTGTGTGATATAAGAGAATGATGTGTGTCATGAATTATGTGGTATAAATAGAATCGTGCTTTTGATTTAATTGCAAAAATAGAGGTGTGAGCATATAGTGAAGATCAGACAGTTTTTGAGATTGAAACATATACTAGTTTTGAGGTGTGGGTGAATGACAAAAGTGGGTGCAAGAAAACTAAAATAGTGATTTTGAAGCTTGAATCAATAATATATATAGACTACAGATATTGGAAATACTAAATCAATGATAAGGGGAAAATAGTGAAAATAGTTTTCATTGAATTGAAGATATGCATGCCAAAGAAGTCAAGATAGCATAGAGGTTTCTTACAAATTCAATTTTTAATCTAGGTTCATTATCATATGTACTTAGTATCAAATTGAAGTTTGATCAATCTTTCTTTGTAATTACTGAGTTATAGCTCAGTCAAATTAGAAATTTGGTGATTTATAGCAAGTTGGAGCTTGCAAATTGTTCAAGTGGGTTCTTGAACTGAATTTGGTGTTTCATAAGTTGAGTTGTAGCTCAACACTTTTGTAACCAAGAGTTGTATAGTGATTTGGTTCAGTGGGTTTTCTCCCAATTGGGTTTCCCACTTAAAAATACTTGTCTTCTCTGTGTGTGTGTGATTTATTTTTCTTTGTTAATTTTATTTTCTAGTTAAGTGACTAATACTTTGGCTTAAAAAGTTGAATTGAACACTGATTCACCCCCTCTTAGTGTTCCAGTTTCTAACAATTGGTATCAGAGCAAGCCTTGGTGAAGTGAGTCTAACAACTCAAGGGAGATCTAGTAAATTCAACTATGAAAAGCAACCAAGAATCTAGTGGTTTTTCCACCTCTAAAGCACCTTTATTCAATGGGTCAAACTATGCTTTCTGGAGTGTCAGGATGAAAACCTATCTAATGTCTCTTGGATTTGATATCTGGAAATCAATTGACAAGTGAATATACCATTCCAACAACACCTCCCACTGATGCAACAGGAAAAAGAGATGTTGAATAAAATTCTAAGGCCATGAATGCAATTCTTTGTGGATTAGCTAAGGTTGAGTTTATAAAATTTATGTAGTGTACTACAAAAAAATATATTTGGGAGGATATGAAGAAAATCTATGAAGGAGATAACAAGGTAAAGATAGCCAAATTAAAAACATACAGATAAAAGTTTAAAAGCATTAAGATGAAAGAAGGTGAGAATATCTCTTTATATTTATAGAGAGTTGATGAAATCATAAATCTGATTAGAGGCTTGGGAGAGAAGATAGAAGAGAGTGTGGTTGTACAGAAGGTGCTTAGATCCTTGTCTTCAAAATTTGATGCCAAAGTGTCAACAGTAGAGGAAGCTAAATACTTGAATACTCTGAAGATGATGAACTTCATGGGATATTGACTGCATATAGAGATGAGACTAAATGATTCAAAATCAATAAAGAAGGAGGCAACCTTTAAAGCAGATAAAGAGTCACAGAAAAGAACAAAGCAATTGATTCTAACATGGACATAGATGATGATAAAGTAGAATCCATGTTTGTGAGGAAGCTAAAGAGAGGTTCAGGAAAATACAAAGGTAAACTCCCATTCAAATGCTTCAGTTGTGGAAAATTTGGTCATTTTTCTTCTAAATTTCCTAATAAACACAAAGAAGATGAGGAATCCTCTAATAGACAGAAGAAGAAATTCAAGAAGCAAAGTGGGAAAAATATGTACTTCAAAAATAAGAAAAACTTCTATACAAAAGAATGTTCAAGTTCCTCATAGTCAAGTGACCCCAGCAGCTGAAAGTGATGATGAAGGTATGTAAGCTAAGACTTTGTTTATGGCCATTGAAATATTTGATGCTAACAATTCTAAAGGAAAATTTCAGACCCAATATGATAGTTCAAATGAAGAAGAATCTAAAAATCTTGAGGATGAATTAATAAGTGCTCTAGATGAAATAAAGCATCAAAAGAAGAGAAATCAAAAACTAAAAATCATGATAAAAGAATATGAAGGGAAGATTAGACTTCTTGAAGAAAATCAGAAAAAGGAAACTCAAGAACATGAAGAAATAATCAAGGAGTTTGAAGCACAGTAAATAAAATTGAAGAGGCTTTCAAGGTCAAAGAAGAAGAACATTTGAAGCTCAAAACTAAGATGGAGCAGTCAGTAAACTCAGTTAGATCAGACCTCTACAAAACTGAAAATGTACCATAAGTTTGAGAAGAGCACTACTGATTTGAGTGATCTCTTGAGCAAACAAAAAGATGCAAATGACAAATCTGGTTTGGGATATGAAGAGAAGAAGGAAGATGAAAAATCAGCAAGCAAAAAGATAGCTAAGACAAATGAAGAACCTCCTAAAGTCAAGAGATCTGATTTCAAGAAGAAACAATATCCAAGGAGACACTATGCCATGAGGTATGCATATTCATTTTATGGATATTGTTTTGCATGTAATGAATTTGGTCACAAGGATGTATTCTAGAGGTCATGGTAGGCACATGAATTTTTATCATGCTAGAAACAAGGATGAGCTGATTTGTTATAATTATCAAAAGTATGGGCATGTTGCCAAGTTTTGTTATCAAATACCTCCACAATAGAACATGAATGTCTACAGATTTAAATCAAATCATATAGGTAATAAGGAGAAAGGTTTGATAGCACAAAAACCTTTCATTCACAAAGTGAAGATGTGGAGTGGTACATTGATAGTGGGTGTTCTAGCCACATGATAGGAACAAGAGAAAATTCATCTCCTTAGAGGAAAATGCTTCGGCATAGTGAAATTTGGGGACAACACATCAACAAATATTGTTGGAAAAGGTAAGTTAAGTCTTGATAATGGAAAAACTATAACTAAAAATGTGTTGTATGTTGAAGGCTTAAAACACAATCTTTTGAGTGTCAGTCAAATGTGCAAACAAGGTTATACTGTTATTTTTTCTGATAAAGGTTGTGACATAAGAAAAGGGAAAAAGAAAGGTGGTAGGAAAAGCAAAAAGAACCAAAAACAACATGTATGTGCTTAAGGAAGTAAACAAAGAAAAATGTTTCTCAAGCAAAGTGGATGAGAGTTGGCTTTGGCATAGAAGAATGGGACATCTAAATTTTAATAATCTTGTCAAAATCAGTTCTATGGGGTGTGTTAGAAATATGCCTAAGATCAAAAACCAAATAATAAACTCTGTAAAGCATACCTCCATGGGAAACAAACAAAGAGAAGTTTTAAAAGCAAAGAATATTCCACCACACAACCTTTAGAGTTGATTCATACAGACCTTGTGGACCAACTAGAATTGAAAGCATACAGAGAGACTATCATTTCATGTTGTTAATTGGTGATTTCAGTAGGATGACATGGGTTATTTTTTTGAAAGAAAAATCAGAGGCACTAGAAAGGTTCAAGGCCTTCAAAGCTCTTGTTGAAAATGAAAAGAATGGAAAAATAAAGAGCTTAAGGTCTGATAGAGGAGGAGAGTTTTGGTCAGCTGAGTTTGATGAATTTTATGAGACTCATGGGATAAGAAGACAATTTTTAGCTACAAGAAAACCTCAACAAAATGGGGTGGTTGAAAGAAAGAATAAAATAGTGCAGGAGATGGCTAGAACCATGCTAAATGAGGCAAAGTTATTTGATGGTTACTGGAGAGAAGTAGTAGGTACAACAATGTACATACAAAACATAGTTCAAATTAGAATAAACAATTAAAAGACAACATATGAGCTATCAAAAGGCAAGCCTACAAATATGAAGCATCTTAGAGTATTTTGAAGCAAATGATACATCAAGAGAGATGAAGAAAATCTAGGTAAATTTGACTCTAGATGTGATGAAGACATATTTTTGGGTTACTCATATTATCAACTTATAGGTGCTATAACAAGAGGAAAAAAAATTGAAAGCAAAAATGTTATAGTTGATGAATCATGCCCAAGGAAGATGAAAAGTCAGCCTAATGAAACTCCACAAGCTGCTGAAAATCATAATGAAGAAGAAATTTCAGAAGTTGAACATGAAGAAGAGAGTGAAGAAGAAGAGAGACCAGACACCAAAGCACCTTTCAGAAAGTCAAAAGAGATCATCCTTCAAGCCAAATCATAGGAAATAAAGAGGCAAGTGTTCAAACAAGAAGGAGGCTAAGAAATATTCAAAATCAAGAAGATATGGCTCTTTTATCCAAAATAGAACCAAAGAATGTAATGGAGGCAAGTAAAGATCAACATTGGATAAAAGCAATGAATGAAGAGCTGGACCAAATTGAGAAAAATGAAACATGGGAGCTGGTACCTAGGCCAAAAGACAAGAATGTCATTGGAACTAAATGGGTCTTTAAGAACAAATTGAATGAAAAAGGAGAAGTAACAAGAAATAAAGCAAGGCTGGTTTGTAAAGGCTATGCATAGGTAGAAGGAGTATATTTTGATGAAACTTTTGCTCCTGTGGCTAGGATGGAAGCTATTAGACTCTTCTTAGCATATGCAACTCATAAAGGATTCAAAGTATATCAAATGGATGTGAAATCAGCCTTTCTTAATGGGCACCTGAATGAAGAGGTATACATAGAACAACTAGATGGTTTTACTCTTATTGATGATTTGGACTATGTTTGTAAGCTAAAAAGGCATTATATGGGCTAAAAAAGCACCCATAGCATAGTACAATAGATTGGATAAGTATTTGATTGAGCAATGATTCAGAAAGGTGTAGCAGATAATAATTTGTACATTAAGGAAGAAAACGAGCACTGTTGATTGTGGTTATGTATGTTGATGACATCATTTTTGAAAGTAATAATGAAAGCATGTCACATGGATTATATGAGGTAATGAAAATGAATTTGAAATGTCTATGTTAGGAGAGCTTTCATTTTTCTTAGGACTTAAAATTCTTTAGAACAAGGAAGGAATATTCATTTCACAAACAAAGTATGTTAAGGAGATGTTAAAGAGATTTCAGATGGATGATTACAAACCAGTTAGTACTCCTATGAGTATGGGTTGTAAACTCAACAGAGAAGATGATTCACCAAAGGTAAATCAGACTTTATACAGGTCCATGATAGGCAACCTTTTGTATTCCATGGCATCAAGACTAGACATTATGCAGCAGTTGGTTTGGTAGGAAGATTTCAAGAAGATCCAAAGGAAACTCATCTTCTAGAAGTGAAAATAATATTTAGGTATCTCATGGGAACATTAGATTATGGCCTTTGGTATCCAAAGTGTGATGAATTTCTGTAATGAAATTACTAGTATAATTCAGATTATGAGCAACAATATAACACCAAATAACACAATATTTCATAATAATGATCTCAATATGCAATTGTAATAGCTTCGCCACTTCAAGGGGGAAACCTCCAAACCATATAATAAGACTCAAATGCTCCAATGATAATGAACTACTACTTACAAACCTCTATATATACTATTCATATGTTATGTCCATCACCCAGGCCGACCTATTAAGCATAAGAAAGTATAAATGATATAATAAAATGATATGGTAAGCCACAAGTCGGCTACTCATATCCTAATACAAGCAATAGGTTAAGGGCGTAGCATGCCCTTCCCCTTCAAACCAACGTTGTCCTCAACGTTGAATAATCCTGGATGTTGTTGCAAGAAAACCTTCATCCTCCCAGGTGGCATCTCCTATGCTTAGATTCTTCCACTTGATTAGATATTCCTTAATGTCTCTGGTTCTCAGCCTCTTAGTACATGTTTACAGAATCTTCTCTGGCTCCAAAATGATTCTTCCTTCCTTGTAAAGTTTTGGTAACTCTGTCTGGGCTTCAAATTTCTATCTAATAACCTTCTTCAGGCATGAAACATGGAATACTGGGTGTATGTGTGAAGATGGAGGCAACTCTAGTTTATAAGCAACACTTCCAATTTTCTGTAGAACCTGATAAGGGCCATAGTATTTAGGAGCAAGTTTGTTGTCCTTTTTCTATTTCTTTAGAGACATCTATTTGTAAGGCTGGAGACATACAAAAACCCAGTCACCAATTTCAAAATGTCTTTCACTACGATGTTGATCTGCTTGTCGTTTCATCCTGTTTTGTGCTAATGCTAAATTCTCCTTCAAACTAACCAAAGCCTCGTTGTTGATGTTAAATGTGTTCCTCAACATCTCTCGGCCTTAGTTTGCACCCTCAAGGAGGAAGTGATAGAAGGTGGATGGTAACCATATAATGATAAAAATGGGGTCATTTGATAAGAGGTATGAAAAGATGTGTTATACCACCATTCTGCAAGTGGTAGCCATTTAATCCATCTTTCCTGCTTATCTGATACAAAACAACGTAGATACCCCTCTAAGCATTTGTTGACCACTTCCATTTGCCCATCAATTTGAGGATGATAAGATGAACTGTGAGCTAGCTAAGTACCCAAACATGAAAATAATTTTGTCCAAAAATTACTTGTGAAAATAGGATCACGATCACTTACAATTATTTTTGGGGTTCCATGTAGCCTTTGAACTATCTCCAAAAAAATAGCTCATTTGAACTGTATTAGCTGCAAATGGATGTGATAGGGCACAAAATGGGCATATTTTGTGAGCCTATCCACAATCACAAAAATAACATTCTTACCCTCTGAACAAGGCAATCTGGTGATGAAATCCATGGAGACCTCCTCCCATCTCTAGCTAGGAATCGGTAAGGGTTGCAACAAACCTGGTGTCTTAATTATTTCCCTTTGTTCTCATGTGGCACACTAAACACTTTGATACAAACTTTTGTACATCCCCTTGAGTCCTTCCCAAAATAATTCTCTTTTTTATTCTATAATATGTCTTCAAAACCTAGAGTGTTTTCCAACAAGCGAGGCATGTAGCTTTGCAAGAATCTTATGCTTCAACTTAGAATCTTTGCTCAAGTATAACCTATCCTTGTACCATAGGGAATTACCTTTCCACTAAAATTTGTTAGATGTCATAGATCCTTGCTTGATATTCTCAGATTAGAGATTGTGTATCCTTGTCTTGATCCCATTCCAATCTTGCTTCATCCACCCAATCGGCCGTCTGTTAGCATATGGATTTGCACGCATGCAAATGACATGCAACAAAGGTGGGAATGAAGTCCCTCCTCAATGAAGGTGAGGCTACCTTTATTGAAAACCAAAATCAGTATTTACATCTCAGTACATTCAAAATTGTATGTGGGGGGTGTTTTGGAACATCAATGGAAGAAAAGTGAATGAAGGAGATAGAATGAAATGAAAGAAAGGAGTGGAATGGAATGGAATGAAAGAACATGCAAGAGTTAGGTAAAAACAGAGCCTAATATTGCATGAAGAGAAAAGATGAATAACCAACACAAATAAAACGGAGTTTGAGTTAGCCAAAAAAGAACATGCAAAAGGGAACACACATGAGCAAGTAGATAGTCAGAGCTTGATCACTGTGAACTAGAACAACTGATTACTAATGTTGACAATAAGATCAAAGATAATATTTGCATGCAAGATTCAAACACCTAACATCTAATGAACATAAGAACACCAAATGTTACAAGAGACAATGAATGAGACACAAAGTTCTTATTCTATTAACTCCAAAATGTTTTTCACAAAGAACACAAAGTTTCTTCTTGAAACAAAGCTTGCACAAAAGTATCTTCTTCTCCTCTCTCAAAGTCACCTTTACAAATGAGCCCCTCACTTCCTTTTATAACCCAAAAGTTGGTTACAAAGTAGTTAGGGTTTTAAATGATCATTAAATAAGGCACTTAAGTGACCTTTGACTTTTTCTAACCAACTTTATTAAATACAACCCAAAAATAGAAATTACTTAAAATATCCAATGTTTCCCAAATAACAACACCTTTAAAAATATACAATAATAACCAGTGCCTTATCCATTGAAACGGGGTCCGCCTATCTCAAACGTATGAGAAATGGACTCTCCCAATTCGCTAGATATCAAGAAAATCAACTTCCTACACCGCCGGTGAAATTAGGATCTGCTGCTTTTGATAATTGAAAGGATCTAAACCTTCCCAAAGTTTCAAACATCTTTTCTTCTTCTGGAGGTTCACTTGGCCGAAGAATAGCCTCACAAAATACCTGCAATTCAAGAATTCTACTTGGCATATCATTAAAATTAACAATTTTAGACTGAGCATTCTCAAACAAGTTCTTCAATTTGATACACCGTTCCATGGAAACCGACGAGAAATTGTTGGCAGGAGTGTACATGTCTTTGAACAATCGTGAAAATTGTTCTTCCACCTGCTCCGATGAACACCTTTGATTATGCTCATTTACTAGGTTGCAAGGAATCTCAGCTATGAAATCCTGGATCGAGGAAAGTGAAGCGAAAACTTCATTGCACATGTTGTCATAATGGATCATAGAATCCACAAGAAGCGTCTTTCTCGATTTGAGATGTAGACACCAGAGGAAACGTGTCCCTCGATGTTCAAATTCGAGAATCCCTTCAATAGCCAACACTGAAGATTCCATACTTGTCATCTCCTGCAGACTGGGCAATATCTCATCCAAATTTGATATCGTAGAAACAAAAGTTTCTTTGAAAGAAAGAATTGGATCTAGATATACACTGATATCTTCATGAAGCTTAACTGCAGTCTTGATCGCTCCCTGGCCCAAAACGAGAATCTCTGAAAGCCAAGTTTTAGTGACATGGCCCAACGTGTTTATTTCCTTTGACAAATTAAGAGTTTCTTCATCTGGGGCAGCCACCGCATCAGGTACTGGGAAGGTGGATGATATGGGATTTATCAAATGCTGAACATACTCCACCAATTGACTCTTTTCAGCCTTGAGCCGAGAATTTTGGGACTTGTATTTCTCCAATCTTTTTAGCACGATATCAATTGAATCTCGAGCCATCGCCATGTCACTTTCTAACGTGGATCTCCCAAGTCCTAGTCTAGAAACTTCATAGTCGACTGGCGTCATAGCATTACGCTCTTTATCCACTTGTGGAATGGCAAGGTCTGCAAACTTGTTTCCATCATTATCCACCATTATTCGAGAAAGTACCTTGGGCTTCTTAGGAATGGCGTCATTCGACAGTTTGAAAAGGGCATCAAAATCAATGTCGATTGGCTTGACAACTCTCTTCCTTTTCTTCACTTCAGAATCAACCCAAGAAGGAGTTTCATTTACTATCTCGGCATATAGAATCCTGGAGCTTGAATCAATATCCTCATTATCCCTGACATCATGAGATCCTTCTTGAATCCTATCAACGACCTCGATTTGAGGAGACACAACCTCAATGTCCACTTCCTGATCATTTGGGAGATTTTGGGAAATCCCTTCATGAACTACGTGCTCCGAAGTATTTGATATTTGAATTACTTGCACTTGAGTGGGTGTTTGTTCGAAGCATGGCTGAGGATCATTTGCTACCAGCGTATGAGTGCTATTAATGATGTGAGTGGAAGAATCTCTACTCGAGGTAGAAAATCCAGACACATGCTCCTTTCCTTCTTCAGGGTTTGGATCTCTGGATCTCTCTCTTCGTGACACGTTGCTCGGCGAAGTGGATTTCGGCAACCATTCTTTTCTTGTATGTCATGTATGATTGGATGGTAACGAAGTTGATCGAGAAGAAACCTTGGTCGAATGGAGGTGTCCTGATATAGGCAATTTTTGTGATTCTGAAACGTGATCCGGAATTGATTGAAATTTGGCAAGCTCCCTATCATACCAAGATATGCTTCTTTCGATAATTGGTTGGTTCTTGCCATCGAGAGAAAATTCATCTCTTTTGGTCCAGTCGATTCGAGGCAACGGTGTGAAGGCAATGGCATCATACGAGGGATCAACGACATCCTCATCATCGGTTATGAATGAATCGGGAGGACTCCGGATGTGGAAGGCCTTGATCTGAGCAAGTGTTAGGTGAGAGTACTCCCATCTCCTTACCTCATGTTCATCCGAGCAAGCGGCCCAGAAATCCTCCATGGTAGGATTATGTTGATACTTCACTCCCATAATCGTTTGCATATAACCATTGATATCGAACTGGGCTCTCTTCACATATGGATGGATGGTTATGAGAGCAAACTCCTTTTCCATTAGTTGTGCACTGAATAAGTTTGGGCATTGGTATTCCCCGATTTGGATCGGGAAATGAATTCTTGGACGGTGCTTGTCACTAAGCAAGCAGTGAACTTGGAACAATTGTCGCGCCAGCTCCATTAACGCCCACCTATCACTGACGTACTTGGGAAGTTTCCATGGGGTCCCAGCAAAGCCACTCACGTGAATGTAGGAAAAAGATGAAAATTGTATAAACCAGGTTCCCCATTGGGAAATGACACTCATGGCTTCTTTGGAAAACCTTTCCTCGGTATTTCTATTCGAAGGTGAATGCATCGTTGACTCTTCTAAAATGGTGAGAACTATTTTTGAAGCTGAGCTGAGGGTAATAGTGAAAAACGTTGTTTGATGACCCCAGGACTCCTCTCGTTTCAAGTCCCGAAAATAGCTTTCTTCGTGCTACCGCATAGGTCAGATATGAGGTCATGTAGAAGCATCCAGTCATTTTGACTTCTATCAATTGCTTGTGAATGGTGTTGCTGATGATGGTGGCCCAGTCCACAAACTCCTTCTTGGCTAGGATGATACAGATAAACTGGTACATCCATGGGTGGAAGACCCTTGCAGAAGGTAAACCAAAAACTCGACTTAGGAGAGTGATCATGTCTCCAATCTCTTCCACGAACTCAATGCGGTACAGTTCTTTGGGGAGCCTATCAATCTGAGGTCTCTTGGTTACCAGCCAATTATTGTTAACCATTTTGCTCCATCTTAGGGGTTCTTCGTCCCAGAAATCTTGCGCAGACTGGCGAGTGATATCTGCATTCTCAGGAAAATCAGGTATCCCGAGCAACTCCTCAATGTGTTCAGGTGTGATTAAGAGGAAAGGTTCGCGGTTGTCTTTATAAATTCCTTGTCTCTCAGGATCGTAATGCTCTGCACAAGCAATCACCAATTCTAGACACTGCACCGAGACAGGGAATGCTGCTTCTTGAGGTAGGCCACTGTGGTAAAGCCTATAAGAGAAAATGGTTTTGCCTTCGCCACTCGCTCGCAAAATCACAGCTGTTGATGTGACCTGACCCAGATTTGTATCGGTGATGTTGTCATACGCCGACTTAATGGAGCTGGGAGGAATAATTCCTTGGAATTCATATTTCAGTAGATTTATTAGATCTTTCCACTGGCTTCCTCGATCTCCCTGCAGATTTGGATCTTTCGGCCATTATGAATTTAATCAAAAGGTGACTCAGGCATGCCAAACAATGCAAACGGGGCTGGGTCTCAGTCTCCAACACCCCGTCGATGTAAGAAAAATATTCCCGTTATATATTATTATTATTATTATTTTAAAAATGATAATAATAATTGTCTCGAATTACAACCTTTAGTATGTTAATAAACAAATCGAGACCAAGCTCGAATTCTAACTCCGACAATAACAATTAAAATCCCCGATCTTAATATTTACGTGAATGGAGTTTCCTTTCTTCGGCGTTTCTTCTGGCTTTAGGCAAATAAAACAAATTTATTCTTGTCTTCCTTGGCTGGGCGTCTCCTCCAAAAGAATGCGTGGTTTTCTTGTATTGCGTGGGCTTTGGCTTGATGTATTTTACCTCTGGTCATGTGCTATTCCTTTTTATTTTTATTTAAAAACTATTCCCTTTCCACCTTCATGCGTTGTCCCTTCTTTATCCTGTGCAGTCCTCTTTCTTCACGCCTGAGAATTCTTTCTTTCTTTGGTTTTCTCTTGGACTGTTTTTTAATACAAACGCCTCTCCTTCTTTTTCCCTTACGTGGGAATTTGCTGGATGCATGGGAAGGCGTGGGAATGCATGGAGAGTTTCTTGATTCCCCTTTTTTTAAAGCTACAGGCAAACCTATAATAATGCAAACAGTAAAGACAGTATTGGCGCAGGATCAATCGATGATATTCTTCAGAGTATGGATCACGCACTGTTCCGTATGATTCCTATTGGCCACTCGCGCACTGTTCCGTATGCTTCCTAAACTTTGCCTTAAACCACGAATGCTTGTTTGCGTTCCATCAAATGCTGCAACAAATGAATGGCTGGTGCGTATATTTTTTATTTGCTGGACTGGTTCTGATTGGAAGACTGTTCTCTTTTCTTTCCTTTCCCTCAGTGTGTGGACAGCTGTTTGGGCTGTGCGCCTCCTCTACAGGAAAATGCGTGGAGTTCTCCTTCTTAATTCTTTAAAAAAAGAACTATTCTTCTTTGCTTCTCCCAATGCACAGGAATTTGATTTGTCCTCTTGAAACTGTTCTTTATCTAAAAACTTGTTCTACTCTCCAGCACGTGGGTCTTGAAAAGCTTCTTTCTTTTTTTAATTAGAAACTTGCTCAGGTTTGTCTTATCTTTCCTCCTGGCGCGGCTTTTGCCCAATGCGTGGAAAACAATTTTTCTTTGTTCTTTTTTTTTTAAAGACTGTTTCTTGGCCAGTGCGTGGGATTTATTTGCTGGCGCGGCCTGCACTTTCTTCTGTCTTTTCCTTCAACCAATGCGCATGTATTTGCCTTAAGTCTTTTTGCTGTGATTAATTTCTTTTGCTCACAATGGCGTGGGTTTCTCTTGCATAATGTCAAACAAAATATTATGTCTTTCTGAAGAAAAAGAAGCTTCTGACTTTTTCCACCGGGTTTGATGGAGGAAGTTACGAGGATTAATTCAACTTCCTCTCATCCCGGGTAGTGGCTTAAGTGCCAGGGGAATGGGAAAAGTAACGGGCAATTGCCAACGGGAATGGAAAAATGGGTTAATACCCGTCCAATTTCCCCATGTGGGAAATTGGGGAATTTTATGCCCGTTTGCCAATCCATGATTTGGCAATTGGCAGAGGAAAACCCACGTGCGGGAAATTTGAAGGAAATTGCCAGGAAAGTGGAAATCTGGGTTTGGGATGCCAACCCGGCAGTTGGAAACAAAAGCTAACTTCCCCGGCACTAAAACTTGTCGGATGAACCTTAATTTATATTTATTTAATTAAATACTCCTTAAGTGATTTTTAAAAAATTAATTTAATCAAACAAGGAGCAATTAATTAATTAAATATTAATTAATTATTTTAATGTATTTTAATGCGTTTTATAGCCTGGCGGGAAGAGTTCTTGCCCGAAAATCACGAAACGAAGACCGAAACGATCACAAAAATAAGACGATCGCAAGGAGTCCAATGAACCACGCAAAGTAATACTTTTCAAAATTTTCTAATTTTTAATTATTCAATTGTTTTTTGACAATTTTGCGCAGTCAAAATTGGCTGATAACACCGTCAACATGGACATTCCACATAGTAAGGCATTTGTGGATGTATCCCTTCTGGACAATGCATCAGCTACTACATTTTCTTTACCCTTTTTGTATATGATTTCAAAATCATAACCCAACATTTTTGTTACCCACTTTTGTTGTTCCTCAAATGATAACCTTTGCTCCAAAAAGTATTTGAGACTATCATGATCAGTTTTTACCTTGAAGTGTCTACCCATGAGATAGGGCCTCCATTGCTTGACCGCATGAAGAATAGCCATCATTTCTTTCTCATAGACCAGTTTGAGTAGATATTTTCCTTTGAATTGGTGACTCTCAAATGCAATTGGTCTTCCTTCTTGCATTAGAACTGCTCCCAATCCTGATCTTGAAGCGTCACATTCAACAATGAAGGTTTTTGAGAAGTTGGGAGTAGCCAAAATCAAGGGGTCTTTGCAAGGCTTCCTTCAATCGCTCAAAGGATTTAGTGGCTAAGTCTGCTTCAATGGAAGGCATCCTTCTTTAGCAATGCAAAGTGAGTGGGGTTGCTATTATACCATATCCCTCACAAATATTTTGTAGTACCCTACCACCCTAGGAACCCACGAAGATTTTTGAGAGTTTTGGGCCTTGGCCATTCCACCATAGCTTTGATCTTCTGAGGATCAACTTTGACGCCTTCATGGGATACAATGTGACCCAAGTACTCTACCTCTTGTACACCAAAAGAACATTTAGATGGATTTACATAGAGAGTATGTTTCTCCAAAACTTCCAACATTTTATTTACATGTTGTAAGTGTTCTTCCCATGTCTTACTGTAAATCAATATGTCATCAAAGAAAACTAATACAAATTTCCTTAAAAATGGCCTGAAAACAGTGTTCATCAAGCTTTGAAAGGTTAAAGGCGCATTTGTAAGACCAAAAGGCATTACGAAAACTCATAATGGCCCTCATGAGTCTTGAAATCTGTTTTATTAACATCTTCCTCTTTTATTCTAATTTGATGGTACCCCGAACGAAGATCTAATTTTGTGAAATAAATAGCACCATGCAATTCATCAAGTAAATCATCAATTACTGGAATAGGAAACTTATCTTTGATGGTATACTTGTTGAGTTCTCGATGTCTGGACACATCCTCCATGTTTCATCCTTACATACCATGATTATCGGGAAGAAAAGGCACTCTGCTAGGCCTCGATGATACCCGCCTTCAACATTTCCCTGAACCATTTTCTCGTATCTCACTTTTCTAGGAATATGGGTATCTCGTATGGTTTGATGTTGGGTGTTTGGCTCCCTAAAATCAACCGAATGGCATGATCATGATCCCTAACTGGTGGTAGTCCTTTGGAATTGCATCAAAACATATGAGTGAGCATCGAAAATCTTCAAAGATCGGTGGCATTGAAGACTCTGTATTTTGTACTTCTATGGAAAATAACTTTGCTATAAATCCATCTACTCCTTTTCTGAGAACCTTCTGCATCTAATGAGAGATAATAATTTGTGGAGACTTAGCTACCATCCCATTCAATTGTATTGTCCTTCCATCTGAATGAAATCGCATGAACAATTCTTGGAAATTCATCTCTATAGTACCTAAGGTTGTGAGCCATTGGACACCCAAAACAATATCTGCCCCTCCCATAGAAATAGAAAACATAGGTGAGTCTAACATGTAGTCTCCCATGGAAAGCTTGATACTATGGCACTTTCCTGTGCACTTGACTATCCCACCATCCACAATCATAACTTGCATTTCTGGAGCTGGGTAAATAAAACAATTGAGGCGGGTAGCTAACTTACTATTTATGAAGTTATGAGTACTCCCGAGCCAATCAACATTGTCACCTTCTATTTTTTGAGATATCCAATAACCTTGAGTGTTTGAGGAGTACTAATACTTGAAAATGCATGGCAAGAAATTGTAGGTTGGTGATCCTCTACTTCCTCTTCTACTGGTTCCTCAGCCTCTCCTATAATTTCAGCATCCTCATCATCCTCATTACCTCCATCAATATAGAACAAATTCTTCTCATCACATTTGTGTCCCGTCCATATTTGCTATCACACTTAAAGCATAATCCTTTTTCTCTCTTTTCTTCCATTTGGTGAGGAGTCAGTCTAATTGGCCTAGAAAATGAAGGGGAAGAGATACTATGGTCTTTGGTGTTAATGAAAGGCAACCTCCTACTACAAAGAACTTTTTCCTCTGCTCGACGTGCCATGATAATAGAATCAGAAAGCTTGAGTGGATTAAACATATGTACCTCATGCTTGATGTGGTCCTTAAGACCCCCAAGAAATAGGTCATTCAAATTCTCTTCTGGTATATTCTCCACCCTTAAGGATAGGTTTTGGAATTGATGCACATAATCTTTGACTGATCCTGTTTGTCGTAACTTTGCTAATTGACTAAAGTAGTTCTCTGAAACACTGGAACTATAGTGCAATTTGCAACTCCTCGATAAAAATTGTCCAAGTGACACCGAGACCATTCTTCTGCCTCTGAGCACATAACCATCGATACCAAACGAATTGGTCTAGTTTAAGATATAGGGATGCCAATGTCACATTTTGTCCTGATGGTGTTTGATGTAACTCAAAGAAGTTCTCCATTTGATTTATCCAATTCAGGGGATCTTTACCATCAAATTTGTGCATATCCACTTTCGACATCATGTTTCGTGGTTGCGAATAAGTTGGATTCTGATTGGGCTGGAAAAGTGATCCAACATGGTTATTTTGTCCATGATTTTGAACTAAGATCCTCCTTGGTTGATATGGGATGGATTTGGGCCATACTGTTTACCCTTTACATGTTGCATGATATCATCCAATTGATGATTTATTTGGGCTATGTCTCCTTTAGAGGCCATCTCAAATTGTACATTTCACAGCTCATACTCAAGTTGACTCACCTTATGATCAACTGAAGTAAACCCTAGTGTTGAGGAATCTGTATTTACCCCTTCTAAATCCATCTCTTCAATCACTATCTCATCTTTATCTGGGGTTTTACCCGAGTAACCGGATTCTTTTTTGCTCTTTTGGAAGGCCCCGCCATGATATCAAACCTTAGGGTTTAGGGTTTCGATACAAATTCAACTGAACAGGAAAAAACACAGAGAAGATACTAATACTGATTTTTAAAGCTTTCCGAAATGTAAAGAACTTGAAAAAATTCCACAATTTGCACCCTAGGGAGCAATTTTATGAAAAAACCTAAATTTGTAATAAATTGTGCAAAATAAATTAAAAAAGTCTGAAATTTTCAAGGAACCTTACTTGAAATGTTTCACAACTCTGGTAAAAATATCTCCCACCAATTCGCTTTGGTTCAAAATATATTGCGGAAACAAAAAATTAGGGTTTTTACCCTAATTTTGGCCTAGATCGTAGCTCTGATACCACTTGTAATGAAATTACTAGTATAATTCAGATTATGAGTAGAAATATAACACCAAATAACACAATATTTTAGAATAATGATCTCAATATGCAATTGTAATAGCTTCGCCACTTTGAGGGGGCAACCTCCAAACCATATAATAAGACTCAAATGCTCCAATGATAATGAACTACTACCTACAATCCTCTATATATACTATTCATATGTTATGGCCATCACCCAGCCGACCTATTAAGCATGAGAAAGTATAAATGATATAATAAAATGATATGGTAAGCCACAAGTCGGCTACTCATATCCTAATACAAGCAATAGGTTAAGGGCGTAACAATTTCATATTAAGGCATTCACAGATGTAGATTGGGAAGGAAGCTTGGATGACAGAAAAAGCACAACAGGTGGAGCTTTCTTTGTTGGTAAGTGTCTTGTCTCATGGCTAAGTAAGAAGCAGTCTCTTGTAGCTCTTTCCACTTGTGAAGCAGAATATGTGGCAATAACTATTTGTTGTACTCAAGTAATGTGGATGAAACAAACACTTGAAGATTACAAGGTGGAATGTGAAGAGCCAATTCCTTTGTATTGTGATAGTACAAGTGCTATCAGTGTCTCAAAGAACCTAGTGTTGCATTCAAAGACAAAACATATACCCATAAAGTATCATTTTCTAAGAGAACAAGTCAATGAGAAGAAAATCAAGCTTGAGCATGTATCCACAAAAGAAGAGGTGGCTGATATAATGACTAAACCATTGCCTAGAGATAGTTTTGAGCAGCTAAGGCATAAATTGGGGGTAACTTCAGCCCCTAAAAGTCATTAAATGTCTCAGAAGGATAGGGGAAACTTATGTGCCAAAGTTGCTCCAAGAGGGCTCTTTTTGAGTCCAGACATAGGGGAGTTGGTTTCCTAATTCTAGGAACAAAATAATTGGTCAAGTAAAGACAATAGAAGAAGGTTGATTTATCATGATTTATTCATTTTTGCCTTAGAAGGAAGGTTGTTTGTGTTGAATAAAATAAGAATTACAAAAACATGTATCCCTTCAGTCAAGAGAACAACATTTTCCTAGGGGGAGTACCTGCAAGGTATGAGCATACTCTATTTTTGTTGATTTTTTCCAATCTAATTAGTTTGTTGTGCTTGTGCATCTTTTTCATAGATGTCAAAGGGGGAGAGAGTGTGCTGGAAACTTGTTTCATGGTCTGAGAATGTTAGCATAACAGTTTGCCATCAATGACAAAGGGGGACATTGTTTCACCCTATTGCATTAGTGGTTGTTGTCATTTATGTAAATGGAATTAATGATAAAGGGAGAGTGCAATAACATGCATATCATGCAGTATTCAATGGTGCTCGGTAGTTAAAGGTGGTTTCGGTAGCTTCAGAAAGTTGAAGTCCAAACTGGGGCCATTTAGGTATGTTTCATATCCGATAAGGAGTGAAGAGTTGGTGCAGGTCATGAAATGTGTATAGGAGCATGATATCAGCCTTGGAATAGTGTTTCCAGCATGTATGAACAACAATTAGGCTCAAATTAGCCACAAGAGTCAAATTTTGAAGTTGCACATAAGTTGGTCTTGAGAACAAACAAGATTTAGCAGAGGTAAAAGATATGGAATAGGAGAACTTAGGCATACCTATAGAAAATGGGCTTATTTACCATGTATTATAGTGAGTTTTGAAGCTTCATGCCAAATTTCACAAAGTTATGAGAAGGTGTGTAGAATTTATGGTTGTTTTACTCAAACAAGCTTTTTAGAAGCTAAATAAAAAGCTTCTTGGCTTCTTAATGATCAAGGAAAATTATAGGGCTTCCTTCGAATAAATAATGAAAGAAATTTTTGTAGAGTACTCCATTCTTGAGATGGTGCAAATTTTTTAGGATATTTGGATGTGTTTCAAGAAAGTTATGAGCATTTTACCGACACGAGTTTTCTCCTTCCTGACATGTGTTTTGAGCCTTCAAAGATCAAATTGAGTTTTTTTGTCCTCTAATCAGATTTTTGAGTGTTGGATACTACAAGGAACCTCAAAAAATCCCTTCAAGCTCAGATGAGGTCAAACACAAGTTTCAAGGTGAGTCTCTAATGTAAATCTTTTAGTAGTCATGCAATGGCAAGCTTGTCCCCTCAAGTTTGTTTGGTACAGTCATGTGCAAAACTAAATAGTAGTGAAATGTTAATAGCAAAGGCTCAAACCTTCTTAACAATTCTAATTCAAGATGCTTGATTAGCTAGAGTTGTTGATAAGTGAATCTCATGGTGTAAATGTTAGGAAATTATTTGTTTAGTGCTCCATTTATGTTTTGTAATATATTGTTGTATTGTTATACCCGTGAATAGTATTCCGGGTTATTTGTTGTAACACCTCCCTATTTATTAGAAGGTGGTTTGACTATGATTTTGGCTATATAATAGTCTTTGTACTGTGCAAAATAATATACAGATAATTATTATTGTGTAAATTTGTTGTTGCGTCTTTATTTGGTATCAGAGTAGTCCATTCCTAACCGTCTTCATGATGAGAGTCTAACCACTCGATCTTTCTCTCCATGTTGTGTTCATCATCAAACATCTCCAGATCAGACTATGTTTTTTTGTTTGAGGCCATGTGTGCCATAAAAGTCTTGTATCGGCTACTTGGATATGTCTACTATGCAGTTTGTGTACATTATTCTTTGTATTTTCGTGGAGTTTAGCGTCCTAGGAGAAAGAATCATGGAGAATTGAATTTGATTTGCTATTTTCACTTGCATGGTCGATAGACATCTATCCATGACATCCATCCAATTGAAAATCTTGTGAGCCATTTGAATTCGTGAAACATCTAAGCTGAAGTGGTGACTTAAATATTTGAAAGGTCTTGTTTTCAGAAAATCGACAGACCCATCTACGCACTTGGCAGTCTCTAGTCACGACATCGACTATTTTGACATTGTTTGAAGAAACAAGTAATTCCAGATGTTCTCATAAAATTTTTCACCTTCAAATCTCCAACGTGGTAGTCTGAGAGAATAACAACTTATTTTAGAGGACGTGGCAATCGGTATAAACCTGGACATGCAGGAAGGTATTGGGATTTATGGATTGTTATCTAGTAGATTGAATGATATTCATGCACAATTATCATATTCAAACTACCAACCATTAGTGTGTATACAACTATCAACTGCGGAAAAAATTTAGATACATCTGCTACAAACCTTTGGTACGTCCGTATATGATTTGGTTCATCATCCGCAACTTCCTTTTAGGTGTTAATATTTTGCAATTGAATGGTTTGTCATTTGATCGGTCAAGTCATAGACATAGTCTAGTTTGTTCTTTTATGAATATATTCATTCAATGAAATAATGTCATTGAATATAATATTGGTGTCCTTAATATCAAGAGTCTCATCATATGTTATTTTGTATTGTTATTGTCAATTTTATCTAGTATGTCATTATATGTTGAGGTTGTTGGTTGTCCCGTTAAACCGTCCTTGTTGAGGTTGTTGGCTATCCAAGAAACCATCCTTATTGAGGTTGTTGGTTGTCTTGAAAAACCATCCAAATCATGAGCACAGATGGGTGGAAAGCTACAAAAAAACTATGATTGTTTTTCTCCTATGTTCGCTCTAAGGAGGGGAGAATGTTAGGAAATTATTTGTTTAGTGCTCCATTTATGTTTTGAAGTATATTGTTGTATTGTTATACATGTGAATAGTATTCTGGTTATTTGTTGTAACACATCCCTATTTATTAGCAGGTGGTTTGTATATTCTTTTGGATATATAATAGCCCTTGTATTGTGAAAAATAATATATAGATAATTATTATTGTGTAAATATGTTGTTGCTTCTTTAGTAAACTCTTCCTCCTAGGCTTCTCTGGACTCTTGGAGTCTTATATTGCTCACACTTAGGCATATGACTAAGTTGTCTTTAAATTCAAGGATGAAAGTTTGATCTTAAACAATTTTTTTTCCCTCAAATGAAAGTGTTAGTGCAATCATGTACTTTACTCATGAAGATATTTTGGGAAAATAATGAAGTTGTTGGTCTTTGTGCTCGTGTGATAGTGCTTTAAAGGCAAGCTCATGGCACTAGTCTACAAAATTAGTGAAATGAATTTATCAATTGTTATTTATGAGCTCATAGGTGTTCTAGATCACCCATATATGGTGTCAATTCTCTTTTAAGTCTTCAATAAGCTTCAAGAAGTAATAAATTTAACCTAAATTCCCTCACTGCCAAGAACACTGGTTTCTTACCAGTCTGCACCTTGCAATTCTTGATGTCTGGGAGCATATGGAGGTATCTCATGCTTGGATATGGATTGGAAAAGATGAAGGATGATTCTATGAAGCTTTAAAAGAAATAAATTTTGAATTTCATTTATTATTGAAGGATATATCAAATTTTTTCTTCATTCAAAGCTTACATGCTTCTATTTCTCTCTTTAGGGTTTTGGGATAGAGTTTTTCTCGAATAAAATTTCTTACCAAACCAAATGAAATGAATTTTAGATTAATCTCTGTTGACATGAAACACTTCATTTTCAAAAGGAATGGATAAATTTCATTGGGTATGGAGTGAGAATGATTTGACATAAATTCGTGAGGCCGTGAAAATGGTGTGTAGGGTTGTTGTTTTGGAGCTTTCAATAAATCCATTAAAAAACAAGTATTAAATTGTTTGAACAATGGTTTTTATATGTTATTATGCATGAAAAACATGAATAATAACTTGAATAATCTTGAGCTCGTTTATATTGGAATAAACTCACAACAAAGGGTTCATATAGTCATTCTTGACCGTGAAATCGTGGTGCTTGAGGTTCTTTGCAAAGAAAATGTTGTAGATGGTTGGTTTAAGATCCAAAGAACATTGTATAAATGTTGAAGACTAATCTCAATGCAAAGATCAAACTATTTTTTATCAATTCTTCTGTGTAGAATCCATTT
The DNA here is from genome assembly GCA_018340775.1 of Taxus wallichiana var. yunnanensis. Lineage (NCBI taxonomy): Eukaryota > Viridiplantae > Streptophyta > Pinopsida > Cupressales > Taxaceae > Taxus > Taxus wallichiana. The sequence goes on from CM031244.1 coordinate 611,960,358, forward strand.
TCCTAGTATTTCGTGTAGTTTCGCTTTGTGAGTATTCTCTAAGCAATGTGAAACTATTTCAAAGCTTTTATTAATATTTGTAATGCTTATGAGGAACTAAATTTCCCAAAGCTCAATGGAAATAATGAAATTTCTTGAAGTTCAAAGGGAAAGAATGAAACACATGAAGTTGGATAGTGAATGAAGATCATACAAAGTTTTGCTTTCTAAGTTCAAACTTGTGCTAGTTTTGGTGAAGTTGATTAGTATCTTTTGAGCTCTAGTTCTTCAAACATGCTCCCAAATATATGAAGAAATTAAAAAGACAAATTCTTGTCTCTTTAGATGGCCTTGACCCTTAAACTTGCTAGGTAAGATGAAAAGACATTCTTGAGTCTCCAAGTCTAAGAGGTCAGTTTAGAAATATGAAGAGTTGGCTCAAGTAATCTTGTAATGAGAGTTAGAAAAAGTGGATGTGATGTATGAAGTTGGTATAATATATATGAAAGGAATGTGATAACAAAAATAGATAGAAAAACTAAGCGTGGACAATCAGAGATGCGGTCTTAAAGATGTTGAAAAATTAGTTGAAATATTATATAGAAATATAGAGATATATAGAGGATAATTGTGTGATATAAGAGAATGATGCGTGTCATGAATTATGTGGTATGAACAAATCGTGCTTCTAATTTAATTGCAAAAATAGAGGTATGAGCATATAGTGAAGATCATGGAGTTTTTGAGACTGAAACATATACTAGTTTTGAGGTGTGGGAGAGTGACAACAAAGTGGGTGCAAGAAAACTGAAATTGTGATTTTGAAGCTTGAATCAGTAATATATACAAACTAAAGATATTGGAGATACTTAAAAAGTGATCAGGGAAAAATAGTGAAAGTATTTTCATTAAATTGAAGATAAAACATGCATGCCAAAGAAGTCAAGATAACAAGGAGGTTTCTTACAAAGAAGATTGCTAATCTATGGTCATTATCATATGTACTTAGCATAAAATTGAAGTGTGATCATTATTTATTTGTAATTACTGAGTTGTAGCTTAGTCAAATTAGAAAGTTGGTGCTTTATAGAAATTTGGAGCTTGCGAAATGTTCAAGTGGGTGCTTGAACTGAAGTTGGTGCTTCATTAGTTGAGTTATAGCTCAACACTTTTGTAACCAAGAGCTTTATAGTGATTTGGTTCAGTGGGTTTTCTCCCTAATTGGGTTTCCCACTTAAAAATACTTGTCTTCTGTGTGTGTGTGTGTGTGTGTGATTTATTTTGCTTTGTTAATTTTCTTTTCTAGTTAAGTGACTAACCCTCTGCCTTAAAATTTTGAATTAAACATTGATTCACCCTCCCAGGTGTTCCAATTTCTCGACAAGAAGATCATGTAATCATCTTAAACATCTTCTCACTTGCTTGAGACCCTATAAAACATATTTCAACCGAGTAATTAATTCTCGACCTATAACTTGTATTTTTACAAAATTCTAGTCATGATAAGTCTTCATTCCTCTTTCATGAAGAGTGAGCACTTATAGAGACACCCAGTATGAATCAAATCCTCTTAATGTTCCAACATTGTACTTTTAGTCTTGATGGATACTATTACAATCATCAACGTTGACTAAAACTTATAGCTAGCTCTATCACAAGAAGAGCACATTTTTTCTCCTTCACAGCTTGGTAACCCCCGGCCTTATTATTCCATATTCAATAAGAATAAACATCCTTCGATACTTCTTAAACATAATTAAAGAAACAAACACTCACCTTTAAGTTCACATAACTCACTATAACACTTAGAGCACACTTCTACCGCTAGACTTCATATTAAAGAAAGAGTTTTTGAGAAACTTCAATGCCATTCACTTTATGTACCTTATAGGACATGTTATCCAGGATTTTTTTAGTGGCGAATATTCGTAATATGGCAAATATTCCATTTTGTAAAAAAGTGAAAAGGTGATTTTTTTGGCGTGGGTCAATGACATGTTCGCCTAAAAATTAAAGTTTAATTTTTTTAGGGGTCGGCTTCGCCTACCTCTTTATAATATCCCCTATATAATCCTATATTATTCGCCTGGGTAGAACACTAGTTGCTAACTCATTCCATGGTAGTATATAACTTGCGAAGCAAAATATTCCAATACGGGCGACAAGAAGGTTGTGTGGATGGGCGATAAGGATCGGTGGACACAATAAGATATGTGGACGGGTGACAAGAAGGATCTACGAATGGGCGATAAGAAGGATCTGCAGAAGGGTGAAAAGAAGGATCTGCAAACAGGTGACTAGCAGGATATGTTGACGGGCGACAAGCGGGATCTACAAATGGGTGACAAGCAAGTGTCAGTTGACGGGTGAAAATTTGGATTTGTTGACGGGTGACAAGAAAAACATTTTGACGCATGACAATAGACAATGTTGTTGATGTGCCACCAGATTTGTTTGAACTCTGTTGGTGAACAAAAGGGAACAATGGCAGCTGCTAGTGATCACAATACCCAACAAGTTACAAAAAAACTCAAAAGTCTCTGTTAAAATATTTTGGAAACTCTGCTGGTTCAAATACAACAACCGCCAACACCCATAGAGCTCCCACTGAAATCAATCAGAGCACAGACTGTGTGGAAGGTGTTATTGAAGTGGACATGCATTCTGCTCAGTATCAGCCAAATGACACCTATAATGATACCATGCCAGGGCTTGAAGATATTCCAATAGTGCAGGTAGAACTCAAAGATATTGTGCAACCAGGAGTGCCAAATGCAACTAGTGGTTCACGGAAAAGGAAACTTGATGATCATGATAATCCTAAAATCTCTGCACGTAAAAGTAAAACTATGAATATGAAAAAGAATATGTGGACGCTTGGGAGGACATACAAGTTTGACTGGGCTGCAAAATTTCCATTTATTGAACTCAGTAGAACTAGCTAATTTTGAAGAAATTTCATCGAATGTACATGTACAATATGTACGTGGAAATTGGGAAGGTAGCAAAAAAATGCAACTGAAGTTGGACACAATTGAAAAACACTGTGGAAAACAATATTTCACTTTAACTGGGGAAGATGGCCAGAAAATAAAAACACACAGATGGAAAACTGAAAAAGAATGCATGCATGTGAAATATGTGGCAGAATATGAGGCTGATCAGAAAAGACACAGACTTCTCGTAGAAAATGGCGGAATGATCACAACACAAATTGGTAAGATGAATAAATCAAATTTGTGTGCTAAACTCATACAGATTTTCTACTTTATTCCACATCCTTAAGAAAGGAAGACCAATTTCAGATTTCATTGATTTCAAACCTTTGTATCAATATAATGGAATGTAGAATGTTCCCCTGTCTCACTGGTCAGACAACAATGCATGGGAAATGGCTAAATGCCTTGCTATGATTGAGAAGGAAGATTTAAAAGAGTGTGTAAAAAATGCAAAGTTTATCTCTTTGTCAATTGATGAAGTGACCGCTGTTGACAACACTACGCATGGGTATGTATCCATGTTTACACTTTAGAAAATCATATGAGGACTCCACATCTGTTGGGTGTTTAGAAAATGGTTGAAAATTGCAATGCAAAAACCTATATAAACTAGTTATTTCTCTTTTGAAAGAAATTACTGGCATGACTGCGAATGAAATTGCTATGAAGTTGGTATGCGTGGGAGCAGATGGGGCATCAATCATGCAAGGTCATAGAACTGGGCTATGTGTTTCGATTGCAAACATCAGTCACCCCTTATATGCTAGCAATTCATTGTATGGCTCACATAATGAATTTAGCATATAAAATTGTTAGCAAATATGAAAATGTTGCAAAAGTAGAAGACCTTATAAGAGAACTACATGCCTATATCACAAGCAGCCCAAAGTGATTTCTTGAGTTTCAGAAATTTTCCATAGGTATTACAGATGGCAAAAACTTTTGAAGGATGTTGAGACAAGGTGGATTTCATTGTATGAGCCTGCATGCAGAGTGCGTGAGGAGTATCCTTCGTTGGTTGGTTTCATGCACAAATATCGTCATGAAATTGACAGGGCTGAGGGACTTGTTGTTCCATCTAACTAATTTGGAGACATTGCTTACATTGGTAGGCATTCTTCCAATGCTTGCAGGAGATCAATACATTGATGAAACATGCACAGGGGAGATTAACCTATATTGTTGATTTTATACGGATGAGAAAAATGGTATGTATGAGTCTTGATGCCTTGTACACTTTCACACTATATTTGATAACTAGAAAAATTTATTGGATCTTAACCATCCCAATAACTTTTTGAGATTTAACATCCATGATCACCTCTGTTTCCATGTTAGAGGGAAAGAGATACCACTGCACATTCTACAAAAAAGTAAAGACGTTACATCAACGAAAAAAGAAGAAGTTCCTGTGACACGAAATCTATTTGATTATGTAGTAATTGAAACAAGAATAAAACTCAGAAAAATTGTAGAATCCTTAGCATCGAAATTAGAGAATGTTTCAGCCAAGACAAAATTCTTGAAGCCATGGGTGTGATGAATCCAAATTTTTGGAATACAGAAGGTGGCCATGCTGATATTGTAGGTAAGATTTTTCAGAAATACATGGGTACAATATTGGACATCAGAGGTTGAGGGTATTGAAATAAAAGGTATATTGAATGTTGATTTAATAAAGACTCAATCAACTAATTTTACAACGACAATGAGGTCACAATATAAACTCTTAGACGAACCTTCAGAGAGTGGTGCTATTACAAGGCTCTGGCGAAAAATCTACCAAAGTAGTGTGTTACAGGAAGACATTAGTGAATATTTTTGGTTCTACGAGTTGTGCCAAACAATGATTTTGGGATCCGTGGAGGATGAAAGAGTTTTCAGTGCTTTATCTTTTATTAAATCAAAACTGAGAAATAGGTTGGATAAAAATCTCAAAAGTTGCCTAAGGTGTTATGTTTCTTGCTACTCTTTGGAAACCTTTCCTTTTGACAGAGCTATTGCACATTGGAATTCCCTTGTCGAAAGAAGAGGTGTAAATAATATTGCTACAAGTCCAAGTAATCTCAACGATGAGACTGGAAGTGGTGCATCTTCACACTCTGTGGATGCAAATATTGAATACGAAGAAGCTATTGAAAATGGATTATTTCAGCTTTAAATAGGTATCACCTTGACATTACACTTTAACTGTTCTTATTTATTCAATTTCATATAAATAGAATCTAATTTAATTGTTTATAGTTTTACATAAATACCATTGTAATTTTGTAGATGCAAATATTGACTGCGGCTATTTTTGATCTGTAGTTATTGTCGAATATTGTTACAGGTATGTATATTTACATTTATTCTACATTTTAATCTCTTCATTTCATTGATATTTATGAAAAACGTGAGTTGACATCCATCCAAGGAAGCTCTTGCTTCTTGGGACTGAGATTATCAGGAAACTCACCCATTTTTATTCTAATCCTTATCCATTTTTCGTGTTGAATTCTCGAGAATCGAAGGTCGTCTAGCTTGCTCAAGAACACAAGAGGTACCTTAAAACATATCTTAGCCATAGTTTTAAATGTGAAGTAGATTTTTTTCCTTTGAGCTTTGTCGTTTCAATTCAATATGAAGGTTTGAAATTAAATGTGAAGAAAATAATATATTATATTAAAGAGTTCAAAATTTAAAAGATAGAGAAGAAACCCTTACTGTATTAAGATGTATCTGTCACACCACATTCTTAATTTTCGTAATAAAATTATCATTATCATCCACATCCACATCCTATTTCCACATAACACCACATTCTAAATGAATAAATAGATGATCCATTATAATGTCATCAAAAATATAAGATGTCATCACCCACATGTTAAACCACATCTACTTTATTTTCATTATCTAGACATCCACATCTAAGCAGAGATAATATTGCATAAAGTTTAAATCCATGAATCATGATTATGCATATATTTCATCATCATCCATATCTACTCTAATTTCATTATCCACATATTAAACCACATCTACTTTATTTTCATTATCCAGACATCCACATCTAAGAAAAGATAATATTGCATAAAGTTTAAATCCATGTGGCATGAATCATGATTATGCATATATTTCATCATCATCCATATCTACTCTAATTTCATTATCCACATGTTAAACCACATCTACTTTATTTTCATTATCCAAACATCCACATCTAAGCAGAGATAATATTGCATAAAGTTTAAATCCATGAATCATGATTATGCATATATTTCATCATCATCCATATCTACTCTAATTTCATTATCCACATGTTAAACCACATCTAAGCAGAGATAATATTGCATAAAATTTAAATCCATGAATCATGATTATGCATATATTTCATCATCATCCATATCTACTCTAATTTCATTATCCACATTGTAAACCACATCTACTTTATTTTCATTATCCAGACATCCACATCTAAGCAAAGATAATATTGCATAAAGTTTAAATCCATGAATCATGATTATGCATATATTTCATCATCATCCATATCTACTCTAACTTCATTATCAACATTCAAATGAATAAATGGATAATAAATTTAACCACATCTACTCTAATTTCATTATCAAGACATCCACATCTAATGATAAATGTAACTATGACCATCATTGCAAAGAGAGATAATATTGCATAAAGTTTAAATCCAAACTTCAAATTAAACAAATATTCAAGTATCAACTTTCATTCTTCAAATTAAACAAATATTCAAGTATCAATTTTGAGGTTCCCCAATCCTCAAGTCTCAATCCTTAACATTCTCACCAGACCCTACTTGTATTACTTCCCTCAATTATCCCCGAACTAATCAGATCCTCAACAGTCATTTCTAGGTTCTTGATGATTGCTTCTTCTTCCTTTGTAGAATCTCCATGGGATGTCAAAGAAGGATCTACCACTGCCTTTGCTTTGAATAAAATCTCAGGGTCATAGCCATTCTCTTTAATTATCCGCTTAAGTGTATTGTTTTGTTTGTTAACCAAAACAATATTTTCTTTCATCTTAATTGTTGTGGATAAACTGTTCTTGGCCGTTTCCAAGTGAACTTGGAACACCTTAGCTTGACTCTTTAAATTTTCATATTTCAGCTGCAAAAAAAAGAGTAGGGTCAATTAAATATTGAAAAACTAATTTTAATTGAACTTAATAAAAATTCTATTTTCAAACCGATTATACTTACGATAGCTCTATCTCTTTCAACATTTGCGATTGCCGCCATCTCCTTGTCCTTAGACCATTTATTGAAATAGGCTTGGGCCTCAGCACTAATATTTTCCAATTTGTTTAATACTTTATCTAAAATATTGTCGTTATAGGTGTTGTTATATGCGACAGTCCCACTTTTAGCTCTGAAGAATAATGCATCCATCTTCGCGGGTTGATTTTTGACTGTTGTAAATAAGTTCTCTCTTTTCCAATGGTTTTCATAACGACTTACTATCTCAGATATTAATACTTTTTCCCTTCTCTCCCATTGAATGAGCTCATTGATTTGAGGTGTGATAAATTCATTCATGTGGGATTGACAATCATAGCCAATCAAGTTTTCCAAAGGAAATGTTGGCAAGTCATCACTATCTGTATCAAAAGAGGATGATTTTGAAGGAGAAGTATGGTGGCTTTTAGTTTGATCAACGTCTGCTGCATATTTTTCCTTATGGGTGCGCTTGATCCTAAAAGCAATAATAGAAATTCATATTAAAATTGAAATTGAAATGTTGAAAATTTAATTAAATTTAAAAGTAAATTGAGATGGAAATATACATGTTGTCCCTGAATCATATCATGTGTGTTGAAAAAACTAGATGGGTCACTGCTATCAATGCCCAAATAATCTTCATCTAAATTTATTTGATTCAAAACTGATTGCCCTGTTGCAGTGGGACAACTAGCGAGAGAGAGAGCGTCAGAATAGTGAATGAGGAGGGTATGTTTAGTGTCCTACTAGGGGCCGGAATCAATGGCATGCATTTACCAATGGTCTTTTGTCCTGAACCTCTTGTCGGCATTTTGAAACGAAGTTGCGGGGTTGATTGAGTAGGTGTGGTTTGCAGATTTTGAGTAGAAGACAAAGGATTTCTATCAACTTTGAACATCAAGAATCAAGTCATTAGTAATTACTATAAAATATGTAAAAGTATTAAAGAACTCAAAAAAATGAAGTCATACCTTGTTGAATGGGATTTTGTTGTGGTACGAATTGATTGTGTAAACTGGGGGACTGTGACAGAGTTTGAATGGATTCGGTTGGAGTTGATGGTGGTAATTGCTTGTTGAGATTCAAAAATTACACGAGATTGTACCGAGTGAGTTGGTGATGCTTTCCTTGAAGCACACGTGTAGTCGAAAGTCCTATGCAAGCGCAACAACCACATGTCAATTCAAGATGGTAATTCAAAATGTATTCAACCCTACTTAGAATGTTAAGGGTATTACGTCTCTGTCGTTTTGTTAATGCAAAAACATGGCCATCAACTGATGTGCGAACAAAGCCATCTGATTGTGATTCTCCCAAGGCCTTAGTATGTTGTTGGTCTCTTCCTCTCGATGCAGCTTTTTTTTGTGGAAGTGACTCTAGCAATATTCTCTGCATACCAAAAAGATTCAATCAGAAAAATATAAAAATGAATAATATTTAACGAACGATTAAAATTTAATATGAACGATTAAAATTTTACCTGTTGTTCCTCAATAGGAATTGAAAAATTCTTCATTGTCTCGTTTGTACAAGTTGGAGTTGGTTCATTTTTCAAATTATAATAGGCCTCATAATAAAGAGCTAGGAGATAGTTGGTTGAATGAATAACTGGTTTTTCTAAAATTGTTGCATTATTAATGTCTACCTTTATCTTGTTTGATAAAAATGTGCACCAGTCAATTTTTTGGTTTCCAATTGTTGCAAGAATATATGCAACAACCCAATTTGGAATGTCATATTTTTGACCCTGCATAATAATTCTAGCTTGAAACAGAGAAATTAAGGTAGCAAGAAAGTGGTGTGCAACATCTTGCGTATCCACTCCTCATCTTGATTTGCTGACATGGGTTGTAAGTCATCAGAATCATAATCAATATGAATTAATATAAAACAAACATTCAAATGAGAGCAAATTAGACTTACAATCAACATTGAAACCATAACTAGATTCGAGGAAAATCTTGTCATTGTTAGTGAGGGTTGCTTTGGTTGTTACTATCGGCACATTTTTAAATGGGAGGCCTGTCAATTGATGGATATCAACAGGTTCAACACCAAACGATAATGTACACCGATCTTCCAATGTAATAGTAAAAGTATGTTTTTGTATTGTAGGACGAAAGTAGATAGTTAAGAGTCTAGTGGTCAACCTCAAACTGTGGCATGCTAACAAGCCCTTTGAATTCGAGAGGCTACTATGGAATTCCTGTATTCTTCATTCATTTCTAAAACTCCATGTATGTGGGGGCACATGGCGCTTTTGTATTGAATCTTTCCCTTAGAGGCTCTGGGTGCTGGATCCTGGGGTTCATCTTGGGCACCAGAGGTAGAAGCCATGACTTCGAATGTGGTTTAAAACACATCTACGAATGTATGATACCTACAGACAAAAGTGCTCGGAGAAGGAAAAATGTTTGTTATATGGGAAATAATTGCGAAAATGAGGGCCGGGTTGGTATTTATAGGGAAAAGTAGGGTTAAGTGGAGGTGATGGGTGACAGTGTGATTACGCGATGAGTGCCAACAAGTCTTTGGTGACGCACAACTATATCCGACACCCACTAGCAATACAATATTGTCACATAAGAAGGATGATACTTGTCATGCACAACAACTTATTTTTTTTTGCGCGATTGCATGTGATGGTGATTGACGGGCGTTAGAGGTCACTTGTTGTCATGCGGCAGAAAGTGTTTCTAATGCCTAACGCAAGGTGATTTTGATGCTCGTGTGACAACAAGAATCATATTGTTGCATGACAACAAGGAGATTTTGACGTGTGACAACAACCTCTTTTTGTCGCGTGACAGGTGTGATATTGCTAACGGGTGTTTGAGGCCATTTGCTATCGCATGACAAAGGTGATTCTCGACACCCATCAAAACACTATGTTGTTGAGCGACAACATATTTTGTATGGATTTCACGCTTTTTCATGAGCTTGCCAGGACAATTTTTCCTATAGAAACCTACAATAATTCACTTTTTTTGTGAATGGGGCTAAACAAATATTCGTCGGGGATTTTCCACCTCCTATTTTCAAGAGGCTTCTTAAAGGGAACCCTGATGTTATCCTTATATTTGTTTTGATCAATCTATTTTTTAATGTTTTCAAAGTCTTATATATTGAGATTAAGGACATGCCTCATTTCTTTCAAAACTTGCTTTATTAGTTAGGTTTGGGACTGTATTGCAATGTATAAGTAAACTATTAGACACTATGAGCTCCGAAGACCTCTTTCCATCTAAAAACACTTAAGTCTATCCAATCACAACATGTAGATGACATGTTGAGATTATCAATTCCTAAATCCTATTGAAAAGGTCTCAAATTCTTGTTCCTTATAAAACACTAAGGAAGGATTCTAGATAACCTGAGATTAAAAAACTTGCTATAACTTCCTTCAATCTTAATTTCAAGACTTCAAAGTTTGACTAGAGATATGTTACAATCAACTTTAATTGTTTTTCTTACCAATGAGGGGTCATCATTCTTTCAATCTTTGAATTATATCTCATTCTCTCTTTCTCAGCCTTGATATTTCAAACTTACACCTTATACCACCTTGAACTAGCTTTCTAGCACACCTTGACCGCATACACACTTACACTTATTTTGAATTAAAGAGAGAATACTTTTACGAGACACACTAACTTAAAAACAACATAAAAATAAAATTTTATAAGATACATTTCAATTTTCAACCACTATAAACATCTTCATGACCTTTATACAAACTATAGTGAAATCTCGTTGTGGTGTTTTACGAGTTCTTGACCTTGACACTAATAAGGGCCTTTTGATATACCATAAAAGAATTAAGCTCAACCAGATTCAATTGAAAAAAAAATTCTTGACTCTTACTTACCGAGGTAAACCCTTTACACATCACTCCATTCACTTTACACATAAACTTGACTTCATGAAAATTTTAGGACTTGGGTTAACAAGAGCTTGAGACATCTAGAGAGACTTGAATTCTTATCGTATCATGATCTCAACCTCAAGAACATACCACATGTATTTTCATAACTAGAATCTATGATAGACCATGATGACATTGAACCCTTAACATATGGTTGAAAAATTTAAAATACACCATATACTTTAGCTTTCTTCATGATTTATTCAACTCTTTAGACCCATCTTTTATAACTTGATAGACTTATACTAACCACACACATAGACATAACCCTTTGAGCAACAATGAGTACTCAAAAACAGATCCAAGACATACCTTGAGTAATTAGGACAAGACTTAAACCTTCAAAACTCCATTTTAACTTTTATTTGACTCCTAACTCCCCATGGGATGAGGGATACAAGAACAACCTCCCTCAATTTCCATGATGCAAGATATTCATACTATGATAAACCATTTTGTATGTTTTACTCAACTAAATCTCCTCGAAATTCTCAAGATGAACACAATACCATATTTAGACCAAGATCATTTTCAAAAATACCTTAAAGCAAACTTTAAACTTAGATCACAAATGAAGTGTAAGGAAATTACTTGGATAAATAAGAATATCAACAACAAGAGAACACCAAAGAACACAATATTGTAGATAAATGATCACAATATGCAAGTAGAATAACTTAGCCACTTCGAGGGGGAAACCTCCAAACCATGCAATAAGACTCAAATGCTCAATATGATGATGAACTACTACCTACTAACCTCTATATATACTATTCCTATGCTATGGCCATCACCAAGGCCGACCCACTAATGATAATATAACACATATGAAAGAGATACATCATGATAAGAAGTTATGATAGCCACAAGTTGGTTATATACATCCAATGTAATATATATGATTAAGGGCATAACATGCCCCTCCTTCGAAGAAACATTGTCCCCAATGTTGAGAAGATTTGGATGTTGCTACAAGAAATTTGCATCCTCCCAAGTTACATCTTCATTGTCTAGATTTTTCCACTTGATCAAATACTCAATGATGACCCTCATCCTCAATCTCTTAGTGTGTGTCTGAAGGATGCATTATGGTTCTAAGATGATTATTCCCTCCTCGTCAAGCTCTGTAACACTATTTGGGCTAATACGGTTTGTCCAATTACCTTCTTCAGGAAAGATACATGGAAGATTGAATGTATTCAAGTGGCCGGAGGAAGTTCCAGTTTGTATGCTACATTGCCAATCTTTTGTAACACTTGATAATGACCATAATACTTAGGAAAAATATTGTTATCATTTTTATGTTTTTTCAAGGAAATTTTCTTATATGGTTGTAAATACACAAAACTCCAATCACCAAATTCAAAATGTATTTCACTGTGATGTTGGTCTTCCTAATACTTCATGTAGTTTTGTGTCATGGCCAAGTTCTCCCTTGAGACTAGAAAGTAACTCTTGTTGGTGTTGAATATGCTCTTCAACTACTCAAACCCTTGGTTAGACTATCAAATATGAGGTGATGGATGGTACCCATATAATGCTAAGAAAGAAGACATTTTGATGAAGTATGAAAGGAGGTGTTATACTACCATTCTTCTAGTGGTAACCATTGGACCCATCTCACTTGCTTATTTAAGGTAAAACAATGAAGATATCCCTCCAAGAACTTGTTTACCACCTTTGTTTTCCCATCATACTGGGGATGATAAGATGAACTACAAGCTAGTTTCGTGCCCAAACATGAGAACAAGTTAGTCCAAAAATTACTAGTAAATATAGGGTCTCGATCACTTACTATAATATTTGGTGTCCCATGTAGCTTCTGAACTGTATCCATGAAGGCTGTTTCTACTATACTCACAACAAATGGATGTAATAAGGCACAAAAATGGGCATATTTGGAAAGTATTTCCACCATCACCATGATTACATTTTTCCTTTTGATTTAGGTAATCCTGTGATGAAGTCCATGGACACCTCTTCCCACCTCGGCTAGGAATAGATAGAGGTTGGAAAAGACTTGGGAACTAATTGTTTCTCCCTTATTTTGTTGACAAACCATGCATTTTGGCACAATTTTTGGACATCCCCATTTATCTCTTCTTAGAATAAATCATGCTTGATTTGATGATAAGTATTCAAGAAGCCAAAATGCCCCCTACTTTGGAGAAGCATGGAGCTCAAATAGAACCCTATTTTTAAGGGTTGAATTCTTACATAGGTATAATCTATCATTGTACCATAAAACATTTCATTTCCATAAAACATTTATTGACATGTTTGGATCATGTTGGATATTTTGAATGAGATTTTTTGTACTTGGGAATTTTCCATTCAGACCTTGCATCCTCTATCCAATCCTCTTATAATACAAATATGGAACACAACAATTCCTCGAATGATTCATCCTTCTAAGATAGAGCATCAACAACTACATTCTCTTTCCCTTTCTTGTATATCATTTCAAAATCATACCCCAACATTTTTAGACCCATTTATATTGTTCTTCAGATGATAAAAATTTCTCTAAGAAGTATTTCAAACTATCATGATCTGTCTTTACTTTGAAATGTCTACCCATTAGATATGGTCTCCATTGCTTCACTGCATGAAGTATGGCTAGCATTTTTTCTCATAAAATAGTTTTGATATATTCTTACCTTTGAACTGGTGGCTCTCAAAGGCAATGGGTTGACCTTCTTACATGAGTACTGCCCCCATACCATACCCTAAAGCATCACATTCAACAATGAATGTTTTGGAAAAATATGGGGTGGCTAGAACCGGAGTGGTGCACATGGCCTCCTTCAACTTCTCAAATGTCATAGTAGCTTCCTCATTCCAATGAAAATATTCCTTCTTCAATAAATTTGTGAGTGGTGCTACTATGCTGCCATAATTCCTTACAAATCTATGATAATAACTTGTAAGCCCCAAAAATCCTTGAAGATTTATTAGGGTTTTGGGAACCTTCCAATCAAGCGTGAATTTTATCTTGTTAGGATCCACTTTAACACCTTCATAAGAGACAATTTGACCCAAATATTCAACCTCCTTGACTGTAAAAGAGCACTTAGAAGGACTTTCATAAAGTTGATGGTGTTCAAGAGTTTCCAACACCTTATTTACATGATGCGGTGTTCCTCCCATGTTTTACTATAGATTAATATATCATCAAATAACACTAAAAAAACTTCCACATAAATGGCTCAAAGATAGAATTAATCAAGCTTTGAAATATAAAGAGGGTGAATTTGTAGGCCAAAAGGCATTACCAAGAACTCATAATGGCCTTTATGTGTCCTGAAGGATTTTTTATGAATATCTTCATCCCCGATTTTAATATGATGATATTTGGAGCGAAGATCAATTTTTTAAAGTAAACAACACCATGCAACTCATATAGAAAATCATCAATTACAGGAATAAGAAACTTATCTTTGATTGTGTACTTATTGAGTTCCCCGTAATCTGGACACATGTGCCAATTTTCATCTTTTTCCATTAATTTCATTTAAAAGGAACGATAACCAAATCATACTAAGCCAAGAACTCGACGCTAATCAAACACCATGATCAATAAGATAAAATCAATTTGACAGAATAACTTTAATAAAACCTTTGCAAATAAATGAGCAACAATATCATGTATTATTATGAAACTCAATGAAATACAATGAAAATGGGCCTTTCTTATATAGGCAAGGAATAAAATCTAAGAACTAGTCAAGCTCATAGATCAAGCCCTAAATCAAGGGAAGAACTATTCATCAAAAACTAGTAAATACCATAGATTTAGGAAAGAACTAGTCATTAAAGATCTAGTCAATACCATAGATCAAGGAAAAATTAGTCATCAAAGATCTAGTCAATACCATAGATCAAGGAAAAAAACTATACCTATACCTAACAACTAGATAATATCTTCCTAATATCTAAATAAGATAAAAGAAATATCCACACACATAAGTGGGTGAGGATAAATACAATAAAGGTAAATAAAGTACCTAGGTGAACATGAGATAAGGTAAATACCTACTCTAACACCCCCCTCAAGTGAAGCTAGGGGCCCAAAATAAAAGTGGCATAACCATAGTATGAGTCTTGACAACTAGGCCTGATGAGGTACTCATGTACAATAATTGGGAAAATAGACACCGTAAGGTACCCAAAACTAGTAACAACAAAGTAAAGAGAGCAAAAACTAGTGGTATGGCATCCCAAGAAGCTCGGCTCAAAAAAATCATACAATCTTTGAAGAAGTTTGGTGTACATTGTGGTTTGAATCCACCGTTTGATCACAAAACTATAAAACAACCGACACTTTGAGCTTCACCAAAATAGCTCCATACAAGGAGAGTGTTAATGGAGTGATGTCGAAAGTGCAAAAAAACACCAAACATAATTCGATTAACTTCGCAAATAAGTGTGCCACTATCCAAGAATAATAATCAAAGCAACAAGAAAAGGGCACAAAATCCAGAGTGTCATGATCTAAGAAAAGTCAAGGTAACAAGGCAAGGACACAAAACCCGAAGAAAAACATAATTTGATCAACTTGCTACAAATAGGTGTGCCACGATCTAAGAATAATAACCAAAGCAACAAGGAAAGGATACAATATCCAGAATGTCACAATCTAATAATAGCCAAGGTAACAGGGCAAGAACACAAAACTCGAAGAAGTAGGATCAACACCACACCCTCCCATCTTGTTGAATGGGTGGAGTGATGTTAAAAATATATATGAGTTGTCAAAAAATATTCGAACACCGAAAAAATAACATTGGACTTCACCGAATAGCTCCCCATAAGAAAGAATATCAACATGCCAAAAGTGTCGAAAATACAGATACAAAATCTCTAAACAAACAAACAAGAGAGATACACTACACTTGCTAAAGAAAAATGCTCAAAACAAGGATCATTACAATGTAGAAGGTATAGAAAGTGGAGAAAGAGGATGAATGGTGGAGGAGCCACACCTATAGAGTCCTCTTAATGAATGCCTATGTCATTGCCATGAGTGATCAGATATCCACCCCAAATCAACACGGATGGATGAAGAAGATGTCTGCATATGACTTGGTGTAAAATGCACAATGAGTGCATGTAAAGGAACATCATAATGTGTGTCAGGTTGATCATGTTTGACAACTAAAATCTCAAGTTTCTCAAGCCTGAGTGAAGGTGTAGAACTCATGTGTTTCTCATGATCCTTGGAAAGAGTCGAGCGAACAAAAATATGAGCTCTATCAATGTGTGATCCTAATGAAGTACCTACTCAAAAACCAATGCCATGGCAATAATTCCACTTAACATGTGAAATAGGGAAATAATACCCTATGAATATCTGCCAATACCTTTGCTAGTAAAACCCATAGAACGGAGCATGTGAGAACTGAACGCATTTGTATGCTTCTCAAAAGAGCCATGCATGTGAGCAGAAGTAGGATACACAACATGTGTAATTGCAATAGGCACAGATGTAGAAGAACATGCAGTAACAAGCCTAATAGGCTTAGGAGCATCAGGAGCGGGACCAGGCACAAAAATTAGCAGGTTCAAGGTCGGTGTGTACAAGAGAAATATTTGTAAGTGACCTAGGAGCATGGATATGACTATCCACAATATGATGGCGATGTTGTAGGCTAGCAATTTTTTTGTTATAGGAGTGTATTAGTGTATCCTTATTGTGAATGAGTGCTTGTAGAAGATAATTTCACTTCTTGAGTGATCTATTTTCTTCCACAAATTTTACAATATCCTCCTGAAGTTCACACACTTCAAAGAAAAGCATATTGTTCTCAGAATCCATGATAGATACAAGAATGCAACTCCCAAAATTTTAGGACATCGGACTCAACCGAAATTGCATCCACAAGTGATTACAACACCCCTCCATATTTGGCACTTTATAATGAGTGCATGTTACAATATGACACTTTAAAATTATAGTGTGATTCTCAAAATAAATATTTCCAATGGAAAGAGCATGAAAAAATAAGCACTTTGTTAAAAAAATGACACTCAAAACCGAGTTGCCGATCAAAAGATACAAGCTTTACAAGTTTATGCTCTGCTATTTATTTTAGTTACCACTAAAATAAAATAAAATGCTCTTGCCTTCACCACACAAATAAAATGAAAGGGGGCTGGAGTTAAGCACCTACTAGTAGGAATCACAAGCTTAAGCCCTCATATGACCAGGGGCTAAGGATTTCAATGAGTTAATCTCCCATGGTTATATTAATGTTATGGAAATTTTTCTAAACAAACAATAATTCCCCATTAATGACCATTACATGACATTCGAGTTGGATAAAATAAGCAATTCAAGCGTATCACCAACTTATGATTGATGAAGTTATGAGTACTTCCCGAATCAATCAACATTGTTAACCTCTATTTTTAAGAATCCAACCATTTTGAGAGTTTGGGGAGTGCTAATACCTGAAATTGCATGACATGATATCATTAGCTAAGGATCTCCTAATTCCTCCTTTGACTCTACCTCTTCATTTTCTTCATTCTCTTCTTCTTCATTAGGACTTGAACAAATTTTTCTCAGAAAAATTATGTCTTGGTCCATATTTTCTATCAAAATCTAAGCATAAACCTTTGGCTCTCTTTTCTTCAAATTTTTGAGGTGTCAGTCTAATTGGACAAGGGAATAATGATGGCAAGGTGCTACGATATCTGATATTAGTGACAGTTTGTTTCCTACTGGAAAGAAATTTTCCTCTACCCTACGTGCCATGATAATAAAATATAAAATTTTATGAGAATTAAACATACACACCTCATTATCAATGTGTTCCTTAAGACCCCCAAGAAATAAGTCATTTAGATTCTCTTCAGTAATATTTTCCACCCGCAAGGAAAGGTTTTGGAATTGATGAATGTAATCCTTGACTGATCATATTTGTCTTAACTTTTCTAATTGTATGAAGTAATTCTCTTACACGGAGAAATAAAGTGCAATTACAACTCTTCAATGAATATTGTCCATGTAACATTAAGACAAATCTTTTTCCTTGAGCACATAACCATCGATACCAAATGAATTGGTCAAGTTCGAGATATAAGGATGCCATGGTAACCTTTTGTCCCAATGGAATATGATGTAGATAAAATAAATTATCCATTTGGTTAATCCAATTGAGTGGATATTTTCCATCAAACTTATGCATTTCCACTTTTGGAATCATGTTACGGTCCTACAGAGTGTTTGTATTTGGATTGGGCATGCTCAAAGATCCACCCTAGCTAGTTTTTCTATTACTTTGACCTAAAGATCCACCTTGGTTGATATGAGTATGATTGAGTTGTGGCTGATTTGGAAGAATATGATGACCCATTATATTTGAACTGAATTGGTGAATGAAATCCTCCAATCGTTGTCCAATATTTTCTACATCTTCTTTTACTAGCCATTCTAAACTTGAGGTTTCACAACTCAAACTCAAGTTGGCTTACCTTATGGTCCATCAAAGTAAACCCTAGCCCTGAGGACTATGTAGTTACCCCTTCTGACTCTAACTCCTCAACTATTATCTCATCCTTGTTTGGGGTTTTACCCGGAGTGATGGGATTCTTTTTTCCTCTTGTGGAAGGCCCCACCATGATGCCCCAAAATGGTAGGATTTAGGGATCAAGGTCAAAATTTAGGGTTTGGGATTTCGATATGAATTCATCCAAATATGAAAAAACTTAAAAAAGAAATCAAACTAATTTTTTATCCTCTTTCTGAAATGTAAAGAACTTGGAAAAATTCCACAATTTGCAGTTGATAGAGAAAATTTATCAAAAACCATAAAATTGATGTAACTTTTGCAAAACAAATCAAAATATCTTGAAATTTATAGAGGATCTTACTTGATTAATTTTGCATCACCCCAGAAACAATTTCAGAAAAAATCACTACCAAATTGGAGATATAGATGATTCTTTGAAATTAGGGTTTTGACGCAGTTTACTCGAGATCAAGCTCTGATACCACTTGTAAAGAAATTACTTGGATAAATAAGAATATTAGCATCAATATAACACAAAAGAACACAATATTGTAGATAAGTGATCAAAGTATGTAAGTAGAATATCTTATCCACTTCGAGGAGGTGGCCTCCAAACCATGCAATAAGACTCTAATGCTCCATATGATTCATGAACTACTACCTACTAACCTCTATATATATTATTCCTATGTTATATCCATCACCAAGGCTGACCAACTAATGATAATATAACACATATGAAATAGATACATCATGATAAGAAGTTATGATAGCCACAAGTCGATACATACATCCAATGTAAGATATATGATTAAGGGTGTAGCATGAAGGGGTAACAACAAGACTTAACCACTGAAATACATTTTAGACCAATTGTGTACCATTACTTTCTAAAACCCTCATGCCTTTATAGATTCAAAACACCCCATGCACATACTCAAAACATGACTTTACATATATTTGACCAGAGACATCTTTAGAAGACTCTTCACTTTAAACTAAAGCATTTGTTACACATGACCACCCAGGTGCATACTATAAACATACTTTGAAAGATCAAAATGGGTATTTGAAGGAATTCCACCATTAATGTATGATAATGTGAAAGACAAAATACCCTCCTTTGACACATCACCATGACATAGCATAACCTATGACTGTTCTCTAGAATGAAAACTCATAATCTAAGAGACTTCAAACATCAACTTGACAAACACAAACTCACAACATGAATGTATAAGCTCAAGGTCCTTTTGACAAAGACCAAACCATTTTAATTACTTGAACAACCAAGAAAGAACACAAAACATAATTTGAGATAATGACAACATACCTTGACATGTGATGACATACTTTGACATACCTCCTTCATAATCAAGCTTCAAACAATCAGCTCCCCCTTGACATATGCTTCCTAAGAAACCTTCTAGCTTCATATGCTTCAGATCTCATAGGATGATGACTCCATGAAGCCTAATGGAGGCACCCATGACATCTAAATACACCTAGCAAGGTAAAACATCCATGTCCACATGGGACATGATACCAAGATCCTTCATCAACTCTCTTAACTTCTGTACCTTTTCTTCTTTGTTACTCTTCTTGAGATCTTCATGAGAAGATAATAACAAATCTTGAGGTTCTACAAAAAAAAATAGACCTTTATGAGAAATAGGTTCATCATGACTGGAACCAAAAACTTTAGGACCTTCTTTTTCCTTCTTGACTGGAGTAGACATGAGATCTTCCTTTACTTTTCCAACATGATCAATATTAACTTCATCCTTCCTCTTGTATGTGTTAACCTTCACCCTACAATACCTTACAATGTGACCAACCTTCTTACACTTGAAACAAGTAGAAGAAATCTTACCTCTAGAAGATTCATCCCTTTTTAGATCCCTTTTGATGACAATATCTAGCTACATGTCCAATCTGATTACAACTATAACACACAACTCCATACTTCTTATCATTCCTCCAAATCTGATTAGGAGACTCATGATGACAAAACTTAGCAATATGACCCTTCTTATGGAAATTATAGTATGTAATATCTTCTCGAAGGTGATATGAATGATCATGTAAACCATTGCTCCATGGAAATGCAGTCTTAACAGATCTCCTACAGTCCCTAGCTCTATGACCAAAAGTATTGCAAGAGTAGCAAACAACATTTATCTTACTTGTAGACTTCTTTTCATTGGGATTCCTGATAACCTTATTGAGATCTTTAACATCATTCATAGCTTTTGCAACATTACTAGATCTAATTTTTTTAGCTTTATGCTTCTCTGAATGCTCTTCTTTTTGGACTAAACCCAATTTGTCATTCTATGTTATTTGGTTATCCAACATATCACTTAGGGCTTCTGATCTTTTCTCCATCTTCTCATAGATCTTTAACCTACTATGTACCTTCTCCAAATCTGATTTTAAGGATCTCAACTCATCTTCATACCTATTGCAATATTCTTCTTTGACCTTAGGGTTTTAGACATCTTCTCCATTTGTGACTCCAAAAACTAAATGGCTTGACCATGCTCATCTACCATGCAACTCATTTGTTCTTGAAAACTTTGAATAATTGATTTTGCAATATCATACTTATTTTTGAGGGCTTCTTCAATATCTGATGGTTTACCCATTGATTGTGCTTCACAAGAATCTCCTTCAAGTTTTCAAACTTCTCCTAAAGGACCTGCTTTGATACCAACTGTTGGAAGAATAATGGAATGAGAGGGGGAGGGTGAATCGGTCCTTTAAAACTTTAAACAATTTTGGATTTACTTTCTTAAACCATAAACCATTCAACCATTAATGTGTGCACAACATCATACAACATTCATTAAAATAACCATGAACGAGAGAGAGAACACCATAACACAATATATAAGTGGAAAAACCTCAAGGGAAGAAAACCCACAAAAAAATTGTTGATATTATAAAAAAAAGACTCAAGTGAATATTACACATCACAAGATATTTCTTTAGTGAGGCACTAACCCCACAAGGAGCACCAACCCCTAAACCCTTATTGATATTACTCATAACAAGAGACTTGCATGAATATGAATCATCACACAAGATTTTGATAATAATATCACTTTGAATATATGCTGCAACAACTCAGCTGATGGTGATCACAAGATTCAGCTCCAAACTCCTTCAAACCCTTATTCAAACCCTCATTCACCTAGCTTGCTCTATTATCACTTTATTCACTTGTATTGGATTCAACCTCTTGCACACATTCTCTCTAACATTCCTCAACATTTTCCACACTCTCAGCTCTAAAACACATCCTTCATACATGTTAAACACACTCACATAGGTCACACTTTTTCCCTCTCAAGCAACTAGTTCAAATTTAAACTCAAACCCTTACTTTATACCCTTATCTTCTCATAAACATAAATAAAGTTGGTCCACCATGATAATTTCAACTAAAAAAATTTAATAATATAAAAATACATTCATTAAAACATTCACATTGGACCCATATATGTCGTCCATGCCCAAAAACACCAAACATGCACAAAATTAGCTCAAAACCCCATCACCTAGATGAGATAAAACCACAAACACCAAAACCATGATTATTCAAGCCCAAAAATTCATAAAACATGTAAAATATAACATAATAACATCATCCATGGTCGTTAATTATCTTGAAACAATCAAAATTTTCATAACTAACTCAAGAAGGCTCATATCCTTCTCAAAACAGTTGTTTCCAACACCTTGTCTTCACCTTTGGGCCTCAAGACCACCCAAGAGAACTAAAATATGGCATGTAACCACTCAATGGAATCCTCATAACCTTAATATCACATCAATGAATGTTCTATCTCATGAAATATCCATATATGTAAATCACACCAACTTTCCTCTTCACCAAATCAAGTTTCAATAGCATATCACATTTCATTCCAAATCCAAGAGGAAGGCCTTCAACCAAGTCCATCTCTCGAAAATTACTTGAAGCTGCCCCAAAACTGTGTTATGACA
This sequence comes from Taxus wallichiana var. yunnanensis, assembly GCA_018340775.1. Lineage (NCBI taxonomy): Eukaryota > Viridiplantae > Streptophyta > Pinopsida > Cupressales > Taxaceae > Taxus > Taxus wallichiana. Next base: position 611,983,029 of record CM031244.1, read on the forward strand.
AATCTTCATAAATAGGGTATAATTTGCATTTTACAAGCACCAAAATGATTTGAAGCCATCATGGAAATAAAAAAGGTACCATACTAAAAACTATGTTAATTTATTTTCCAACTCCTTTGGACAACCTTTCCTCAAACTAATCTTCGGTAAACTTACATTTTTCAGGTGGGGTCCACTCATCACCACATGATCTATCATACCTTTCTATAAATATAGATGAGTATTATATAATGTAAAATCATCATACTAGCACAATAAATCAATTGCAGGGAACTTATGATCAATATCTCTCCTACTTTGCTTTTGAGCTAGGTTTCAAGCACACAAAAATTTGTTTACCTTCTTAACATTCATTCATAAAAACCTGACAATGAAATCAACTCATTATTTTTGTGAAAGTTTATTATTTAAATGAAAAATCATCCCTGAAATCCACAATGTCCCATGAAAATCATACAATTTAAGGTGAGCATTAGAAGGTGCAATTCGAGATGGAAATCACCTTCTTCTTGACCCTGTTTCACTAAAAAGGATGTAACTTGCAAAATTATCATCATGGCAACCTGAAAAGTTTCCCACATAATCATGAAACATCCTAATAATATCTCCAATCATCATCATGTCACAAATAGGTCTCCATCTTTCTAGCCACTAGGACTTGCATGACTAGCCCTTAGGGTTTTGCATGGTTTAGGCTAGGGTCAACTGAAATAACATTGTAACTCATCATGAAACCTCTCAAAAAGGTCATAAAAACCTTAATACATCATTAAGAACTCATAAATATTCATCCATGAGATATCCCGGCTCTCTAAACACATCCTCATGCCTCCAAGCACCTAAACATGTTCTAGATGAGCACATGAAACAAGGTCTTCAAATTTTTCCTGACCTAAAACTCATTTGAGTACCTAAAGACTCTCCAAAAATTCTCTCCATAGTACTACCATGCACCTCAAGCCACCAAGAAACTCAAACCACCATGATTCATCACCTAGGCTAGTTAGGTCACCTAATTAGGCTTGCTAGACCAAGCCAATCTCATTGAATCACCTCATGTCATCATGCCAACACCTAAAACACCATGTCATCATCCTACTAATCATGTTCCCACACTATTGTATCATCCTCTTTTTCATTAATGGGATTTTACATAAATGACAACACCTATAACATAACGTACCAACATAATGTAGAAAGTCAACAATCTTATCAAAATAGAGTGGTTTTCAGTTAGGAGAAAGTGGAGGTTTTGTAGTAACCATGGTTTTAGGTGAAACATGATAAGAATTATTTCCACTGTGTAACACTTTTACCTCATTTGGAAAAGCATGTGGATCACGTGGAGTGGTGGGTGTGAGTGGGTGGATGTAGTAGGAATAACATCATGAGAATGTGTGGGAAAAAGATCACTTTTGAGGTTGAGAAAACATAAATTAATATCAATGAATGGATTGCATACATCATAAAACAAATTTTCTCTAAGAAGAAAGATGAGGCCTCAAAAAATGTGTATTGCATTTATAAATCCATAGGATTGTGTATTAAATGTTGTATACTATACTTGAGACACATATATAATCACTAACAAGATTGGTTTTTCCTTAATACAAAGAGGGTAGTTTCTCATATGTAACTTTAGGACCCTTATTATCAATAAATAAAATGATAAAAGATTCCTCAAGTTCTAATAATGTGCTAATGGATCCAATAGGAAGGTGAGTAAACCAAGACATTGCATTGTTGGTTAAACTTTGGGGAAAGTATTTTAGAAATACTATATCATTATTATAAGAAGCTGTTGTAGACCTATAGTACTTGAGATGTAGATAAGGATCAGAATTCCCATCAAACAATGTGAACTTAGGCATGGTAAATTTACAAGGGAAGGTTGATTGGAAGATTTTATGCTGAATAGGGTTGTCATGTATAATGTTAGAATCAATTGCAACATTGTAAGCCTTACTTTCTAAAGTTAGAGTATGCACATTGCATTGCAAATCACCAACCACATGTATAAGAGAGAACATGTTGAGGAGGCATTGCATAAAAAATAAAAGGAAAATTTAAGGGTTGTATTTTTCCATTTATAGTATCCATGGGAACACTATTTTGTCTAGAGGTGATGTCATCATTTTTTAGGAACATTATGAGCGGGATTGCTTTGGTTTTCATGGTCAAATGAGATCTTAACATTAATTACATCCATGGGATCAACCATAAGCTAAAAATAAGTAATGACACTAGAAGAGATTCATGCATGAGGGTCATGAGTAATATCATTAAGATCTATAGAAGGTATATCAATGTTGGCATTAGCTACTTATACAAGAGAAAGAGAAGCATCACTAGTAATAACATCATTTGTACATGTATGAGAGAGAGTAGAGACATGGAATAAAATTAGCATTTTCAAAAGTACAAATAGTAACATCATCATGTGGAAAAATATTAATATGGGCATTAACATCACTAGAAATAGAAATATGACGAGAATTAAAAACTAAATTATGGACAAGATCATCATTGTGAGTAATATCATTATTAAGAACAATAAAATTGTTGTGAACAAAAACATTGTTAAGAGAACTAACACCATCATGGGAATTAGGAAAAATAGGCAAATCATATAAAATATGAAGTTCTTCGTGACATGGAATGTCAACATCACCATCTATAAAAGTAGACAAACATGCATCATCTTCATCATTAATCATATTAGTGGTAGGAGGAGTGTCTAAAGAAAAATGTGTGGGGCATGTCCATGGAAACTCATCATCATCTAAAATTGAGTCATTGATATCCTTAATGGATTTCATTTCAATAAAGGGTGGAGGATTAGGAAAAGTGGGAAGATTAGTTAGAATCTAGAATCTGGGATATTTATCCCCACTAAGCCATCGATTGTCACTTGAAGCATACTCAAAGCTAAGGTTGTCATTAGAAATAGTTTTGAATAGGTTATCATAAGATGGTAGATGTGGGACAACATGATAAACATGAGATTATGACACCAAAGTTATTTTAGGAAGTTAACTACATAGACTATGTACCTTTTTTAAGCTTCCATGTTTTATAAATATGTCTACCGGAAATCAAAACTCCAATATCTAAAAATAATCATGCTCCAAGCTCTCCCATGGTGGCAGTCTTCCATACCCAACAATAGATAATAGACAACAAGCTGCCCTAAAATAAAACTCTCCCTGCCTAACATGCCCTCACGAGATTTTTTTATTACTTTATTATATATATTATATTTAACATTTTTAACCAAATTCATAAATCTATATCCATACATGAATATATTTATTATTATTGTGATAAAACCTTATATAAAATATAAATACTCCTTTTGGAAAACACATAGAGCTTGGAATTTTTAAATACAACTATTCATAAAACATATTAGGGTCAACCTTCTCCTTTTGGAAAACACATGCTACACACAAGAATAATGAGCCATATGATTATATGTCATAATGCTCAAAAATGAAAATATTCATAGTGCATAACACTACAATACGATTGGGGAATTATAATTTCCTCCCATTATAAGAGCATCATCCTCGATACGACACAATGCCAAGATTAGTATAAGTACATAAGAACAAGGAGAAAATGCATAGTGAATGTTGCTAATGAACATATATTATCACCCAAGAGAGACCGTAAGGAAAGAAAAATAATTTTTAATTTTATTCAATCGTTTATGTTATGTGAAGATTAACATTTATCTCTACCATAGTGAATTCAAACTAAATTCCATAGTCATAACCAACCTTATTTAATAGTTTTTTCACATGAGTGTTTTCATAATTAACAATTTTCTCATAATACATGTGGGTTGGTTCGATGTATCTTAATCATTTTCATTATTTAACAAGGTTTCCAACTGTGTAAGACATCACGAGGTCATCCAAGACCCAAAGCCATAACACAATTCACTTCACATTTATCACATTTGATGCAACAATTAAAACATGAAACTCACCAAAAGGAAGGGTATACACATAACATTACCATACTAAGGGGAGATAACACATTAACAAACTTTAAGCCCACGACAACACACACAAATTACCATAAAACACCACATTTACTCATCAAGAGGACACCCATTTACCTAGGAAGGGAACATGATATATCACCCAAAACACAGTCAATTTTCATATACTTTGTACCAATTATTATATAATGGGGTATGCATAGAACAAACCAAAAATGGTATGATGAAAAAACATTTATAACAGGGACCCCAAAACCAAAAGTAGCAAGCTCTCTATGTACTTGTTCCCAATGAATCCAAGTATAGAAATAAATGTCAAAATAATTTGTAGTCCAATATCTCAACCCCTTCCCAATGGAACTAAAAGAACCAAGAAAAATTATCAATTATCCCCAATGTATGTCTTTTGGTGAATCTCACATGTTCCAAAAGTACATTTTCCTCAAGTAAACCAAAATATGAGCGCGTGTAAAAATTCCCACAACATAACCATGTAGTTGAAATAAATATCATATCCATATCAACGAAAAACATCATCATCCTAAGGTGTAAGGGGTTCAAGTTTCACTTTCAAACATGCCAACTAGTACTTCATGTCATGAAGGCCACTCTACCAAGGAGAGATGAGTATCATGAGAGTTGCTCAACTATAGAGGTCTAGGTATCATAGGAGTCTCTCAACCATATAGGACTAGGTATCACATGTGCACTCCACCATAGGAGGATTGAGTATCTAGTATCCAAGTGAGGCCGGGTCACTCCATGGTCCTAGACACATAGATCCCTATCACCTCAAAACCAAGGGCATGTCTTGTAGCACCAAGCATGTAGACATGACACCTTGGGTGTACCCCATACAACATGAATATACATTATGAAATAGATAGAGCCTTCTCATCTAACAATAAAGAAAATCCACATAACATTCTTGACAACATTTATCCAAGTGGTCTAAAAAACCATAAAGCTTTGAGCTACCAAAAATAGACAAAATAAATAATTCTTGAAAACCTAAGAAAAAAATCCAAGTATCCACATTCAAACTATGAAAATATCGCAAGAAAGCAAAAATAAACAAGAAGTGTCTCGAAGCTTCCAAATAATTCCAATAAATAAAATGTTGGTTTTGAGAGATTCAAATTTACAAATAAAATACACATGAGCATATCCACATCACAATCACTATGTGACTTTTATTGTTCACCTTTAGGGTATTACAAGATCAAGTGTGAATCTTGGCATATAAACATAATATTGATTTGATAATACAATTTCCATGATGTATGCCTAGATCAAAATCTCCTTCAATATCTAAAATATGGAATAAGAAAATCTATTTCTACTAGCAACCAAATCCACCTGAAATTTCACCTAGATCAAAGCAAGGTTTCCAATAGTTTTATCAATTAGGGAGTCACATGATTAGTTGATTAGATAGTTCAAGAATGATTGTTGTGGTTAATAAATATTTAGAGTTTTTAAGGTCCGAGAGGATACTAGAATTGGTTAAGTAACATGGAAATTTCATTATTTAAAAGAGAAATCATGTCAAAGTAGTTATTCAACTGTGGAATGTCAAGAGATGAGATAGGGTCATCCACGAGTTTTGGTAAGTATGATCAACTATCAATTACACAAGAATCATAATAAGATCTCTTAGGTTTGCAGCGGTAATCTCACCATGATAAGTCAACAATGTATCCATAATGTAGTATAAAATGAGGTGGGGAAGAATCAAATACCAAGTCAAGCGTTGTAAGGAGGAAATCAAATCTCTCAAATTCCAAATACTATCAAATGTCTAATGCTCAAAACTCACAAATATAATGCCCAACTATCATAACCACTTTGATAAATAGAGCTCAAGAGAAACTAACCAACCTCAAGTTATCTCCCATACCTATCTCCAAATGTCACCCGTAGTACCACTGCCCAAAAGTGGCACTAAGAAATCAATGAGCCATAATCTGAAGATCTATGTGGGTTCTCACAGTACTATTTCATAACAAAAATTGGGGACCCTATATACAACACAGTCACAAGGAATCACATAACTAGTACAAAAGAAAACCAAAGAAACACCACAATAACTCCACATAACACATCGATAGGGCTCAACATGACACTTAATCTATGCAAATACAAAAATTACATAAAACTCATTACCAATTTATCCTAGAGGTTCAAGTGTTTGAACCTACACTCTGATACCAAATTTCATGCTCATAATATCTCAACCCAAAATAGACACTAAAACCATAGTATTTTTTTATTAATTGTTATATTTGTTTATCTATTATAACACTAAACACAACCTTAGCTTTGTTGGTCTCTAATTTCTGAACCAACATGCCTTGATGCATAAATACAAACCATGACACCAAAATTCCATTATTTTAAGAACCCTAAAGGGAGAGAGTGGAGGAGAAAATATAAGCTAAGCTATGTGAGATAGGAGGGTCTATGGCGCTAATCTCAAGATTCATTAAACACATTTAATAGGATAAAAAGCAATACGATTCATAAAGTGATGTTGCATTGGCCCCAAGAGAGTGAACAAAAACAATACCATAGACAATATGACGACTAGATTAAGGCATTTTTCCCACCACAAACATAGTTTTTACAATTTACACATTGTTTCAATAACCCACATGTTTAAGCAATTCTTTAAATTACATACAGTGTTTAAAAGAAAGTACATTATCACAAGTAAGGAAGCATTGACAATGCCCACTCTCTTCACATGAGTGAACTCAATACAATGATAGGTCTAAAAGTGAAATAGTTAAAGACCTTATCACCCATATACATAGATCCCATGATTGGTACTCCGTCATTATTAACATATCTTTGTGTTAAGCAGATCATATTAAACCACATGTACTACTTATTAGATTCTTGTGTTTGTTAGAAAAGTGAGGATAAATAATAAACACAAATTAGATATCCACCATAAATATTCCAAGGATTATAATTTATGATTGTACAACAAATTATAATGAATTAAACCATAGATTGCATGAATAACAATGAAAGTAAATAGCCCATAACACATAATAATGAACACATAACACATGATTTAAGTGGGAAAACCTTTCGTAAAAAAACCATTAAAAATATCACTTATCTTTATTGAGAATTGAATTTCACCCAACACTCCCACTATTTCCACATATCCCCAATAGTTACACCTTATCAAAGGTATTACAAACTATAAACAACATTCACTTAATGTAGAGTACTAGCTCGCATATTTTGCATTCATGTTTCTTGATTCTGCTCACATATAGCTCACATCATGCATCATGATTTCTCATAACAATCTCAAATGAGATCACCTTGTTTTATACAAGGTAGGTGATTGGTTTTACTACTTCACTCTTATAATTCAAATTTGAATTAACAACCGCCTTACACTGGTTGGTATGGGGATCCGTCACCTTATGTTTTAAACATAAGTTATAAGCCAAAGTTCTTAGTCTTTGGTAGGTTTTTAATTAAGTGGTTTCCCACTTAATATTACAAACCCCAATACCCCCTTAATATTAAGTAGGGAAACATGCCAATTCTCCTTTTTATACAAAAGGAATTACAATCCATAAACCATCAAAGTGATTTAAGATAACATGCAAACAAATAAAAATTGTTCCAAAAACACATGCTAAATCATTTTTATACAAAAGGAATTACAATCCATAAACCATCAAAGTGATTGAGGCTAGCATGAAAACAAGACTATTTTTTCCGCAAATTTGTAAAAAGCCACAATACTCAACTTTAGTGTTCTGCGGTTTTGAGAAAAACATGTCATGGTACAAATCTTTAGTGTTTCACAAATTTTGAAAATTTTATGGTACAAGGCTTAGTGTTTTCCAGAATTTTTAAAAGTAGAGACACAAAGCTTAGTGTCCCACAAGTTTTGAAAAAAACATGCCGTAGTATGAAACTTTAGTGTTTTGCGGATTTTGGAAAAGCCACGGACAACTGCATAGTGTTCTACATGTTTTGAAAAAAAATGAAACCCCATGATGCACATGAACAAAACAAGATTCTCAAACTAAATTGATAAAGTATGAAGTCTTACATAAGATTATAGAGTCTCGTTGGCTAGATTTTATGCATTCCTACATGCACAAACCTAAGCAGTCATGGGATAAATCCCCTTCATTTAACGGTGAAGCTCCCGTGTGTTATATTTATTTATTCTACAGCCTATTAATTTATATTCTTGGTATTACTTTAACTGTAGGTCTCATGAACCATAGCCAAACAATTCTGCAACAAGTAAGCAGTTGTGTGGGGAAAGTGGTGGTAAATAGAAATGGAAAGGAAATGCGGGAGGATAACAAAGACAAATAGATAAAAGAAACGTGCTTCATAACAAGTAGATTATAGAGCTGGCTACAACCACATGGAATAAATAAATACTTGATGATTTTCATGATTTTTAGCAAATAAAAGTAAATGTGTCCAAATGAGAATCCAAGATAAAACAAAGTTTACCGTAAACAATCATAGTATGCACAACAAGACTTTATAAGATGCTAAGTTCGACAAAATATTCCTCCTTATTCCAGCTTAAAGTAGTTTGCAAAATGAACATGCAGATATTCGAACACAAATTTTGAAATAACAATGCACGAAGTATAACAATTTTATGCCAACAATTTTCTGATCCTTTAGCCCATAGGCCTCTCGCTATTCTGACCTTCATAAATTAAATACAAATAAGATTCATTAATTACATTTAATTAAGGTGCCTAGATACAAAATCTGCAAGAAGTTGAGAATTTTCCTCCTCAAAATTCTCAATGTTTGGCAGGCATATCATTGGAATGTTCCATAGTCCTAACTAAATTCAACTACTTCTCATGTTCTTCCACATATTCATAAGTAATTGAATTATTCAAACAACTTGAAGTATTGGTGTTCAACCAAATTACTTATGTTTTATAATGAAGTTTCAATACTTTATAACATTATCAAATAATGATATGGAGGAGAAAAAAGAAGAAGAAGAAGAAGAAAAAGAAAAAGAACAAGAAAAAGAACAAGACATGGAGCTATTCCAATTACAAGACTTTAGTTTCAGTTTGGCCTTCCACTTTAGTCTCAACCTTGTTCTGATGAAATAATACATCCAAGTGAAGAAATTCTTATCATTATTTTCTCCATTAATTCTACATAACAACCATGTCATGTCATCATCCCCTGTATAAGATTTGACCTCACAATAGTTTTAGGAAACCTGGAAGCTTTCTTAGGTTTCTTTAAATAGTTAAGATTCATGATTTTAATACAGTCACCTGGATTGTCCTCCCATTTCTCAATGTCCTTCTCCATATCTATATTAAACACTTTTATATTTGTGGGGATCTTTAAGTTATAATTAAAAAATTGAGCATTGAGTCTCACCACTAGGTTTCCTGAGGTATCCTTTACTGACCTTGTTAGAAGATCATAATATTTGGCACATTCCAAAACAAACTTAGGTAACTAGGTAGCACTAGAAAATGTAGGTGCATGTATCAATCCATTGTTAGTCATAGCTTGCATGAGACGTGTCTTCCTTATAGCCTTGGATATTTCTATGAGTTTAGTTGTGGAAAAATTCCCCATATCTGTGTCATTGATCTCAACAAGCTTAGATGCAACACAAGATTAATCGGATAACCTTTATATTCATACTTCATTTTACCCCATTGTGTTTCACTAACTGACCTAGATCTAGATTTTCCTTTTCCCTTCATAGCCTTGGAAGTTTCTTCAATCAAGAGATTAGGATCTTCCTGAATAATGGAAACTTCCTAAACTTTTGATGACTTCTCCCATGCTTCAGGTGATCCCTCTCTTACCTCAGACATTTTCTTTGTTTTCTCGAAGTGATCAATGTGTGTCAAATATCGTAATATAAGCAACAATCCCTTCTTACAATGTAAAATTTAAGTTAAGCTAAGTGGCTTCAAGATAAACAAATCCTTTTAGAAGAGAAGTTTACAGAAATTAAACTTAGTAAAGTAGCTTGTTTTCATCTTGTAGTACAAAGCTTGCGGGTGCTTTTTCTTGTAATTTTAAGTTAAAAAGTAGGAGAAGTTCGGTTCCCCACAAAGAAGGCAAAAGTAACAGTGTTTCGAAACACCACAATACATGGGTAGTAATGATCATTTGAAAACCCGCAATGCACAAGTCATAAGTAATAGGGATTTGATTTAGTGCATAACAGATTGAAGTAATGAGTTCTTGAAAAACCATAAAGCATAAAGAAGTAATAAGTAATCAGAAACCTACATAAAACTAGAAATTAATGGCAAAGGAGAAGTCCATAAACAACATCAAAGTAAGTGTGGGTCAGGTTTCCCATAATAAATGGGGATTAAAAGTAGTTAGGAAACCCATAATGCAATGAGGAAGTAACTAGGGGTTGGGTTCCCACAACACTAAGGCTAGGATTCAAGTTGTGGAGGGTTGAATCTTTGCCAAGCGTGGGAAGCAAAAGCATTTTCTCTAATCAACCTAGGAGAAAATTACGGATTATTCCATGGATGATATTTAGATCATTTGGGTACAAGACAATCAAGAATTCAATTATGCTATTCAAACCCTAGTTCTCTTGCAATAAAAAAATGACCTAACTACCAGTGATTTCTCAAAATGCAAACCATGCAGAAAGAAGAAAATATCCACATGAAGAAGATTTTTTTTACAAAATAACACAAAAGAGGGAAGAAAAAAACATGCAAATAAGGAAGAAAAACAAACAACATACCTTTCTTGTAAATGGGTCAAGATCGAATTTCTCAAAAACCTCTTCAATCGGAAAGCACGAGGTTACTCGGGGTTCACAAGGTGAATTACTTCTCTCTGAGTAAATAATAGGCATGAAAATGACGTGGCTTTACTTAGCATTTTAAATATTCCACCTCATTAATACATCTAGTATGGATGCCATGTCATCATGGGCTTAAATGTGGGTTTGGCGAATGACTTTGCTTTTTTTTAGCTTTTGAAGTAATGAGTAGTCGTAAACCCAACTAGGTCATGAAGTAACAAGTATTACGGGGTTTTGGGTTTTCTTAACTTGCTTACTTATCTTTGCATTGAGGAGTAAATTAGTTAGGAAAACCCGATAAGCAAAATCCTTATTTGCGAGTTTCAACATTAGCTTTAATTCTTTATTGCGAAGTAAGCAAAGTAAGTCCAAAAAAGCTGATAAAATGAAGGCCTTAGTTTTGCGGGTTTTAGTATTAGCTTTACTTCTACTTTCATAAGCAAAAGTAAGGTCAATTTTGCACACAAAGGGAAGTAAAGCTACATTGATTTAATGCAAAGGAGGGCTTGGAAGTAGTTAGTTCTGTAGATTTTACCAACTACTTAGCTTATTTGATTTTAGAGTAGTAAAATGATACCATTTTAGTGCGAGATAAGGTAATACTTTTGCAAATCTGGTTTTGGAGGGCAACTTATTGTAACTTTGAAGTAAAGTAATTTGAGAAACCCCTATTACTTAACACAGTAAGTAAGTACTTAACTTTTTAGTTACTTCTAGACATTTTGGGCAAATGGGTATTTTTCCAACTATGTACAAGAAATCTATTACAACCTTTTGGAGAAATCTAGAGAAATCTTGCAATCCAATTGAGTTAAGGTAGTAACCTAAAATAACAAAGTCCTATTCTAGAGAACACAAGAAACATGAACACAAATCTTCACAAGGCAAGAAAACTTAAAATTTTAAAGGGTACCCCAAAATTTCTAAGTGAAATCTTGGGGACACTAGTTTGTTCCGTCTGTGGACATTTGTATTTATGACAAAATGGAAGAAATTAAAATGATATCCCAACATCTATGGTTTCAATTCTTGTTCATTGGGTTCGGGGTCACAAGAAGGGAAACACAAAAAGAACATACATAACACAAAACACTGAAACTTTATTTATATACATACAAGTTTTACCCTGACTCATCAATTCCTGAACTTGGGTAAGAAAGGATGAAACTATCAGCTCTAACAACTCTTGTGATCATAAAGGGTCCTTTCCATAGTGAATCAAACTTCCCATGCATGCCTTTTGGCTCATTATTTTTATCCCACAAGATCACCCAGTCTCCAACCTCAAAATTTCTATCTCTAGCCTTTTTGTCAAATAATACCTTGACCTTCCTTTGATGCTCAACTAATCTATCAGCTACTTGAACACACGCTTCTTATAATTCGAGATGAATACATTTTTTTGTCAAGTCCATAATGGTAAATAACATCCTCCATGGTTTTGTCAAGTGCAAAGCAAGAAGTTCAATGGTAATAGGAAATTCAAAATCCATCCCATACAAAAATTGGAAAGGTGACATACATATATCCTTTTTGGGATTAATCCTATCAACCTAGAGTGAATCAAATAACTTCTTGTTCCAGTTATTTGATTCCCATCTATCGACTTCTAAATGATTGTTGTCAAGTTTTTATTACTTGACTCACAACTTATCCATTTCCTAAGGATAGTAATTAGAATAATTCACCATATGAACTCTATATGTGTAATGGAAGTCAACAAGATCCTCGAGAAGATAGATTGACAACATTGTTTGTGACTATCTTATGTGGGACACCAAATCTCACAATTATGTTCTCCTTGATAAATTTACACACTTCTTCAGAAGTAGCGTGCTTAATAGGGATGACTTCTACCCACTTACTAAAATATTGAGTTTCTGTGAGAATGTAATGGTGACCAAAACTTGAGGGAGGATTTAACATACCAATGAAATTAATGCCCCATTGTTGGAATGGTTCATTAATCACAACTGGTTTCAGAGGCAATGCTAGTTACTTAACACACCTAAAAAATTATTGACATGCCTGAAAATTAGAAACCCATTCCAAAATATCTTGGAAAAGAGTAGGCCAATAATACCTTGCTTAGAGAATCTTATACACAGTGACTCTTGCTGAAAATTGACCTCCCCATGCCCTGTCATGGAACTGTTCAAGTAACTTCTCTTGCTGAATTTTATCAACACATCAGGGAAAAACACCATCAATCCCTTTCTTGTATAAAATGTTGTCCCAAAGGACAAAATATTTTGATTTTAGCTTGATGGTTCATTTTTCTTTACGTGTAAGATGATCCGGACATTCCCCATAAGTGAGGAAGTAGGAAATATTATTGTACCATTCACCCAACAAACTCACAAAGAGAACAATAGGAAATTCTTCATCATATATTTCTTGAGTGAAGAAGCATTTATGTCTAGATCCTTTTGTTTCTTCTTTGTCATCAATTGGAAAAGACCTCTACCTCTGTACCATCTTAGCTAGATTTATTTCAAGATCATATTCTTGTACTTTGGTCACCCAAGTGCCTCTTAGCAGCCCCATCTCTTGTTGTGTTAGGATATATTTAATCTGTAGTGTCAGGTACATATACAATGGTATGTGAGGAAAGAATGTAATACTTGAATGCTTTGCATGCTTTAAAAACTACATATGCATGTTTCTCCATTGGGGTATATTTTAATTCATATGTCTTTTAAAGGCATACTCATGAAGGATATGGGTGCTTCAATTCCTTCATCATTCTTTTGCATTAATATGGCCAACATGGTATGCTCATATGAATAGAAACAGAGGATAAACTCCTTGTTGAATTCGGGTGACACCAACACTTTGGAAATTTTGTTAAAAGTTTCTTTGATTCTCTTGAAGGAATTTTTCCCTCCTCATTCCATTTTAAGTCTTGCATCTTTTTCATCATGTTTGAAATATGGTGATTCAGTTCAGAAAAATCTGGAATGAACCTCCTGAGAAAGTTAACCTTACCGAAGAAAGAGTGGACTCCCTTTTTAGAAGATGGCAGGGAAAGTTTTGAATATCTTGCACTCTTTTAGGGTCAATCTTGGTTCCTTCCTTTGAAACAATATGGCCCAGAAGCTTCCCCTTAGTTATAAAAAATATGGACTTCTTGGGATTTAGATATATCTCGTGCTTTATGCACTAAATAAAGACTTCTTCTAAGTCAGAAATATGGTTACCTCTTACCTTTGAGAAAGACTGTCAAATCATTGAGATAAACCACTATGCTATGTCCTTTAGGTGAGAAAATTCCAAATATGTAGCCCTCTGGAAGGTAGCCCCTACATTTATCAACCCAAAGGCATTTCGGTAAGTGAATATTCCCAAGGTGTGGTGAACATTGTCTTATATTGGTCCTCTTTTACCACTGAATCTGGTTGTACCCCAAAAACCGTCTAACATAGACAACATTTCTGATCCACTAACTACTTGAAGAGTATGATCCATGATGAGGATTGGGTAGTTATATTTTAGCAAAGCTTGGTTTAAATTACGAAAAATCCACACACAAATGGATCTCGCCATTATTTTTTTCCTAACGGGTATAATATTGGCCAACCATTCCAAATGATGAATTGGTTAAATGATTTTTACATCAAACAACTTCTGAACTTCATAATAGACTATACCTAAAATCGTTGGGTTGTATCTTCGTAGCTTTTGTTTGAAAGGCTTTTGACCCTCTTTATGCAACATAATATAGTGTTGCACTTCTTCTAGTGATATGCCTTCATCTCTTTGTAAGACCATGTGAAGACATTGCTATACTTCATCAAGATCTTTGTGAAAGCTTTCGATTTGTCTTAGAACAACACTTACCAAGATTTACCATCTTGGGCTCATCTTCTGACCCAAATTTAAAAGTTGCACCTCGATGAAGAACTTTCACCATATTCCTTATTTTTCTTTAAGAACTAGTCATGCTTATCAAAAAATTCTTCTAAGGAGACCAAACCTTTAGGGATTTTTTACCTTTCAGCTGAATAATCTCCTTAATGTCATCATGATTAGGATTGGCCTTGCATGATTGTGGTTTGGCATGAAGGTGAGTTACTTCCTTCAAAGTACAACTCGTAAAAATTGTCTTGTTGCTCTAGAAATGCAGAATCTACTTATCATCTTTGAAAACTTGTCATTGCTCAACATGATCTGGAACTTTCAGGTGGTATAATTTCTCTATCTTATAGTTACCTTGGCAAAACATTGAGGGTGGTTGATTTGGATTAAGTAGCGTAACAATAAATACTAGTGAATCTTGCCCTTGAGTTTTGATCTCTAAGAATGAATTTAATAGAGAAGGCCATGAAGTCAAGCGTAGCAACCAGTACTCTATCCATGTAATGCCTTAACTTGTCTCTTTTTACTTGATATCGGCCTCTTATTTGTTTCATAATAAGTTATGTGTCTCCCCATGTGCTTGGAGCAATTTCACTCCCATTTTCTTGGCTTGTTCCATTCCTAACAACAGTGCTTTATAATCTCTTGTATTGTTAGTATTCTAAAACATTAAATTATAAGAGTAAGGATGTACCTTCCCTTCTGGAGATATTAAAACAACACCAACACCTGATCCAAAGGAGAAACAACTACCATCAAACTCTAGTGACCATATTTTTTCTTCTTCTAAAGGTATGTCCTAGAACCTTGGATCTTGGGCTTCTTCATCCATCTCTAAGTAATAAACCCCATGATCTAATTCCTTGAATAGAATATGAGACCTTGGGTCTTATGACTTTGTGACTATGTATTTCAATTTCTTCTTTGGTTATAATCTTTGATTCACTCCTTTGATTGGGATGTTAGCACATGACTAGTCCATATTTACTTCTCCACCCAGCTCCTTTGCATAAATTCCTACTTAGAAAGATCTTGTAGGACACATGGGATATATGCTACTAGCATAGTCATTTTCAGTCTCTTATCAAGGAAATCTTCCAAGACAACTTTGAGCATATTTAATTTGTACAATCAAAGGTACCTATCTTTCCATCAAATAACATCTCCCAATTTTCTTGGTCAATGTGAGACCAAGAGTGTCTACAACTTTAGCTGACATAACATTATCAAAAGCCCTTGAATCTAAAATGTAATTTCTCAATTTGAAACCATTAATAAGAAAAGATACATAAAATGGCTCAATTCTTTCAGAAGATGTGGAAGCAACAATTGTCGTCTTATTCTAAGGAGGGGTATTCTTGGGATTAGGAAAAATTCCTTTTGTTATAGCATAAGGTGAATTATTTGATCCACTACTCTGAACATACTTTACTATCATATTCAGCTAATCGGAAAAGCTCTAAGATATTCTTCTTCTGACATCTGAATTTGTGTTCTCTTAATGTGTTTTATGATGTCAAAAGAAAGGAAAGCAACATTTGAATGGGCTTGAGAACCTTTCCCATTAACCTCTAAGCTTGAGTAGAAGAAGAACTTACTTGTTTGTCTCTTGGAGCTAGAGAGCAGGTAGAGGGCTACCTCTTTTGAGTATGGTTACATCTGGCCTTGGTTCATTTTTTCCCTTCTTTTTCCACTTGAATATGCTTCATTGCTTTGATTTTCCTAAGATCTTGTAAACACTGCATAAGTGTGACCATAATCATCTTCAAAAGTTTCATAGTGGTCATTATCTAATTTGTAGTCTAGGTAACCAATGTTGGAGTCACTAATAGGGTCTACAAAATATTCATCTTCAAGTGGATCAAAATCAGTAGTACCTTGATCTTCCTCATTCATTTCTACATTATTTCTTGGTGCAGCTTCAATTGTGAATATTTGAGGAGCATTAAGTAATGCGGTTCTGGGTTCTAATTCGATTGTAGATGTTCCATGTAGGTGCATTCTTGGAAGGAGTAGCACTTCTTCCCTTTGTCATTTTTTTCTTTATTGGCAGCATGTCATTAGTCAATATTTGTAGTAGTGGATCAAATGTGTTTGTTGAAGCAGTACCTTCAAATTTAAGAGTTGTGTGTTTGATTTTTCCACCATGGTAAGGTCATCTTTGAATTCGATGGCGACATTATGAGATGCTAAAAAGTTAGTTGGATGTGATCTATGCAACTAATAGCTAACTTCTGGCAATAAAGTATTAATGAAAAACACTTTTTGATTTTCATCACTAAGAGTAGCGGTAGGAGAAATTTTATAAAGTACTCTTTGGAATGTAGTAATGAAGTCCCTCATATTTTCCTAAGGTTCTTTTAAGTTGATCCAGTTGAGTGATCAACATACAATAATCTTCAATGAGGTTTAAATCTTTTCAAGAATTGATTGTGCACGGTATTCCAATTCGTTATAGTACCCAAAGCCAATCGGTAGAACCATTCTTTGTATAAGTCGTAAAAGTCTCAACAAAGAGTCTAACCAATACATCTTCATGTTCCACAATGAAAAATCCACAAGATATAAATAATACAACCAAGTGATCATCGAGATTTTATTTTCCATCTCTATAAAACTTAGCAAAGTTATTTTTGGAGCTTTTAGGTAGCTCATGAAGAGGGGGGTTTAAATTTAGAGGACCAAAGGCCCCATCCCATGGGACAGAGCTTGTTGATCCATTATGAAGGGAAAAAGTAGTTGAGGATTGATGGTTGAATGATACCAACATGTTGTTGTGGGTTATGCACTACAATTGGTTCAAAGGAGGGGTCTACACTCTTCGTGCGGTGAGAGACTTTCTCTACATGTGTTCTTTCTTGAGGAGGGTGACCAAAATTGAATTTATCTTGCGGTTGGAAGAAATGATCAGTCGACCTTGAGCTCTACTTGCAGGTGAATGGACAATTTTACAGAATGAAAGATTAGTAACAACGATGAATAGGATTTAGAAAATTTATTTTATATCCGTGGAGACTTAACCTAGATGTGTTTAGTAGTTCAATATGTTATTAATTTTATATTTTAAGCTAAACAATAACATGCAACAACTTCAATTCAAACGGTGAGTATGTTAAAATCAAAAAATGCATTATACATAGTTTCTAGGTGTGTATGTAAACTTCAGATTTAATTAAAGAAAGGATTTATATTTTAATGCTTTAATATAATAACTCAAAGTTATTTATTTTAACTATAATGAGAAAAGCATAGGTCAGCATTTTTTTTTCTATCCCCAAAGGTGGAGTCACCAAAAATATTGGCTAGATTTTATGCATTGCTACATACAAAAAACCAAGGAAGTCATGGGATAAATCCTTCATTTAACGGTGAAGCTCCCATGTAATGTATTTATTTATTCTAAAGCCTATTAATTTATATTATGGGTATTACTTTAATTGTAGGGCTCATGAACCATAGCCAAACAATTTTGCAACAAGTAAGTAGTTGTGTGGGGAAAGTGGTGGTCAATAGAAGTGGAAAGGAAATGTAGGAGGATACCATCAAATAGATAAAATAAGCGTGCTTCATAAAAATTAGATTACAAAGCTTTCTACAACCACATGGAATAAATAAATACTTGATGATTTTCAACAAATAAAAATAAATGCATTCAAATGAGAATTCAAGATAAAACAAAGTTTACCATAAACTATCATAGTGTGCACAACAAGACTTTATAAGACACAAAGTTCCACAAAATCTTCCTCCTTATTCAAGTTTAAGCAGTTTACAAAATGAACATGCAGATATTCCAACACAAAATTTGAAATAACAATGCACGAAGTATAACAACTTTCTGCCAAAAATTTTCTAATCCTTTAGCCTGTAGGCCTCTCTCGCTATTTATAGCCTCTGGAAATAAAATACAAATAAGAGTCATTAATTACATTTAATTCAGATGCCTAGCTACAAAACTACAAGAAGTTGAGCATTTTCCTCATCAAAATTATCAATGTTTGACACGCATATCATTGGAATGTTCCATAGTTGTAACTAACTTCACCTACTTCTCATGTTGTGCCACATATTCATAAGTAATTGAATTTTTCAAACAACTTGAAGTAATGGTGTTCAACCAAATTACTTAAGTTTTACAATGAAGTTTCATTACTTTATAACATTATTAAACCGTGAAAAGGAGGAGAAGAAAGAAAGAATAATAAGAAGAGTAAGAACAAGAATAAGAAAAATAAAAATAAGAAGACAAGGAGCTATTCTTGTTTTGATGAAATAATACATCCAAGTGAAGAAATTCTTAGCATTATTTTCTCCATTAATTCTACACAACGACAACACCATGTCATCACCTCCGTATAACATCCGGCCTCATAATAGTTTTAGGAAACATGGAATATTGCTTAGGTTTCTTCAAATAGTTAAGATTCATGATCTTAATATAGTCACCTGGATTGTCCTCCCATTTCTTAATGGCATTCTCCATATCTATATCAAACACTTTTTCCTTTGTGGGGATATTTAAGCTATAATTGAAAAATTGAGTGTCAAGTCTCACCACTAGGTTTCCTGAGGTATCCTTGACTGACCTTGTTAGAGGATCATAATATTTGGCACATTCCGATTAAAATCGGGTAATTGGACAACACCAATAAATGTGTAGCTTCTGTATCAATCCATTGTTAGTCGGGGCTTACATGAGAGGCATATTCCTTATAGCCTTGGATCTTTCTATGAGTTTAGTTGTGGACACATGCCCCATATATGTGTCACTGATCTCAAAAATCTTAGATGCAACACAAGATTCAACTAGATAACCTTTATATTCATACTTCATTTTACCCCCTTGTGTTTCACTAACTGGCCTGGATCTAGCTTTTCCTTTTCCCTTCCTAGCCTTGGAAGTTTCTTCAATCACAAGATTAGGATCTTCTTGAATAATGGCAACTTCCTCAACTTATGATGAATTCTCCCTTATTTTAGGTGATCCCTCTCTTGCCTTATACATTTTCTTTTCTTTTCTTGAAGTGATTAGTACGTGCCAACTACTGGAATATAAGTAACAATCCCTACTTATAATGTACAATTTAAGTTAAGCTAAGTGACTTCAAGCCAAAAAAATCCTTTTAGAAGAGGAGTTTATAGCAAGTACGCTTAGTAAAATAGCTTGTTTTCAAAGTGTAGTGCGGGATTGCATGGTGTTATTTCTTGCAATTTTAAGTAAAAAGTAGGAGAAGTTCGGTTTCCGTAAAAGGTAGAAGTAATAGTGTTTCGAAACACCACAATACATGGGTAGTAATGATCATTTGAAGACCTGAAAATCACAAGTCATAAGTAATGAGGGTTTGATTTAGTGCATAACACAGTTGAAGCAGTGACTTGTTGAAAACCCGCAAAGCAAAAAGGAGTAATAAGTAATCGGAAACCCACATAACACTAGAAAGAAATGGCAAAGGAGAAGCTTGCAAAGCACGAGAAGTAAGCATGGGTCATTTTCCCATACTTAATGGGGAGTAAAGGAAATTAGGAAACCCGTAATGCAATGAGGAAGTAATTAGGAGTTGGGTTCCCGTAACACTAAGGCTAGGTTTCAAGTTGTGCAGGGTTGAATCTCTGCCAAGCGTGGGAAGAAAAAGCATTTTGGTTCTCCGATCAAACTAGGGTAAAATTAGGGCTTATTCCATGGATGAGATTTAGAGCATTTTGGTACAAGACAACCATGAATTCAATTATGTTATTCAAACCCTAGTTCTCTTTCAATAAAAATGACCTAACTACCAAGTGATTTCTCAAAATGTAGACCATGCAGAAAGAAGAAAACATCCACGTGAAGGAGAAACAAAATTGGAAAAATAACACAAAAGAGGGAAGACAAAACTTGCAAAGAAGGAAGAAAAACAAACAACATACCTTTCCTGCAAATGGGTCGAGGTCAAATTGCTCAAAAACCTCTTCAATTAGAAAGCACGAGGTTACTCAGGGTTCACAGGGTGAATTACTTCTCTCTGAGTGAATAGGATGCATGAAAATGACATGGATTTACTTAGCATTTTAAATATTCCACCTCATTAATACGTATGGTATGAATGCCACATCATCATGGACTTAAATGTGAGTTTAGCGAATGACTTAGCTTGTTTTAAATTTTGAAGAAATGAGTAGTCGTAAACCTGACTAGGTCGTGAAGTAACAAGTATTGCGGGGTATCAAGTTTGCTCAACTTGCTTACTTATCTTTGCATTGAGGGGTAAATAAGTTGGGGAAACCCAATAAGCAAGATCCTTGTTTGCGAGTTTCAACATTAGCTTTAATTCTTTATTACAAATCAAGAAAAGTAGGTCCAAAAGACCGATAAACTAAATGCCTTAATCTTGAGGGTTTTAGCATTACCTTTACTTCTTTATTGTGAAGCAAGCAAAGTAGGTCCAAAAGAATGATAAGTTGAAGGCCTTAGTTCTACGGGTTTTAGCATTAGCTTTACTTCTCTACTTTCATAAGTAAAGTAGGGTCAATTTTGCGCACAAAGGGAAGTAAAGTTGCATTGATTTAATGCAAAGAAGGGATGGGAAGTAGTTAGTTTTGCGGGTTTTACCAACTACTTAGCTTATTTGCTTTTAGAGAAGTAAAGTGATCCCATTTTAGTGTAGATAAGGCAATATTGCAAATCAGGTTTTGGAGGGCAACTTACTACAACTTTGAAGTAAAGTAATTTGAGAAACCCCTATTACTTAACAAGGTAAGTACTTAGCTTTTTAGGGACTTCTAGACATTTTGGGAAAATGGGTATTTTTCCAACTGCTTCCAAGCAACCTCTTGCAACCTTTTGGAGAAATCTAGATAAATCTTACAATCCAAATGAGTTAAGGTAAAAACCTAAAATAATAAAGTCCTATTATGGAGAACACAAGCCAACATGAAGACAAATCTTCACAAGGAAAAAGAACTTAAAATCTTAAAGGGGTACCCCAAATTTTCTAAGTGAAATATTGGGGACACCTTGTCTTTTATAAAATAAGAATCTCCCATATATAATGTTTCATTGGGTATTACAAGTAAACTCACGTGATATGACCATTTACTTAAGATTCACTTATAATGATATTTTAAATACTTGGAAATATTATTGGGAGTTTACATCAAGTCGTTAAGAGGTGGAATTTTAATGCACATTCCCCCTCAAGGGAAAATATGAAAGGCTATATGATCATCGATTCAAAAGTGAAGATAAAATTCATCCACATGATCATTTGAGCCAAGTTCGAAAGGCCTAGTTGTTGACCAAAATGAGTTCACATTTCTTGTTGGGAAACTAGTACTTATTTCCAATTGAATGTATTAGATTTTGATTTTTCACATTTTTCAAGCACTTGGGAATCTTCAAATTTATCAAAACATTTGTTTTTATCAGATCTAGATTCACTTTTTCTCTAAAAAATCTTCAATTGATCGAAAAAATAACCTTTTTGTAAAAAAACCAAAAAAATCCTTAGAAATTTGCATATTTGGGGGTAGTTCATAGTTTTACGCTTTTGTAATTTGTAGTTTCACGGGTCGTATAGATTTTGTAGTTTTATAATTTGTAGTTTCGTTGTTTGCAATTTTACGATTTACAATTTCGTAGTTTGTAGTTTTACGATTTGTAGTTTTACACTTTGCGGTTTTTACAGCTTTCACGGTTCGCAATTTTATATTTTAGCAATCAGCAGTTTCACACTTTGTAGTTTTATAATCTGCAATTTCATAGTTCATCTTCAAATTCCCTTCGCATTTTTCTCCTATCGGACTAGCATTTGTACCCTTACAGGCACTACACATTTCTCTCTAGTCTATGACACTGAAGTTGTTCTTCCCCTTGAATTTCAGATTCCATCATTACATGCTTCTCTCGGATATTTTGTCTCTGATGAGGAATGCCATTAAGTACTCCTATCACAACTTGAACTATTAGATGAACTTTGTATGTGTGTGTGTGTGTGTGTGTGTGTGTGTGTGTGTAGTATTAATTCATTAAATCATCACCAATCGGTCAAGTAATAGTGCAAACCCGTTAAATTTTCACAACAACGATATTAATAATTAAATAAATGAATTTAATTAAATCTAGGATGTTACATACTTCCCCTCTAAAAATAATCATCATCCTAATGATTTAATTATAATCATTTCTAATATATCAATCATAAGAAAAATTCATAAATAAAATTGTAGAATACAATTTAGTTTTCTCATCAATTGGAAATTTTTCTAGAATTTAACCAATCAAAGTTCTAAAACTTGGTTTATTATCATCAATATCTTAGCAAATAGTCTTTCAATATGGATAAAATTTCCATTTATTTATAAAATGTATCAATTACAACGAATCCATCAAAAATAGTAGTTATGTTTACTTAAACAAGAAAGGAAAAACAGTCATCATATCATTCATATTCTCCCAAGTTGCACTATTCTCATAATATTGGTCCCATTGGACCTTACATTAAACAAATCTTGATTTCTAAGACATAATTTGTGAGTTTCCAACACTCTTATTGGTTTAACTATGACGGTTCCTAGGTCCTGAACCTATAATGAGTTCCAATTAATAATGTGATATATCATAAACATACTTTTAAGAAAAGATATATGAAAACATTATGCATCTTGGACAATGCAGGAGGTAAGGCTAACATATGAGAACCTGAATTGTAACTTCTAGGACTTCAAAGGGTCCTACATATCTAGGAGATAACTTGGCATCTTTGTCAAATTAAATAGATCTCTTTTTGGGTTTTACTCTAAAAAAACCTTGTCTCCTTGCTCAAATTATGTCAATCCTTTTTAAATCAACAGTAGCTTTTACGCTATCAACAACTTCTTTCAACCACTCACAAATGATATTAACTTGCTATTTTATTTTAGTCAACATCTTCATGCCCACCACCTCTCTCTCCTCCATGCTATCACATCTAATAGGAGTTATACACTTTCTACCATACAATAGTTCAAATGGAGTTCATTTTTAGTGAGGATTTGTAAGTGTTACTATAACCAAATTCAACTAATTGTGGATATTCTCCACATTTCTATTGTTGATCCATGTAATACATTCTGATCATATCTTCCAAAACTTGGTTCACTCTTTCTATTTTTCCATATGTTTTAGGATGGTAGGCCAAACTAAAATTCAATTTTGTTCCCAACACAAAGTTAATGTTTGTTAAGAATGGGAGGTCATCCTTGGATCCCTATATGAAATGGTTAGTTATGGAATTCCATGCAATCAAAAATACCATGCACAAACATTTTTGTAAGTATTGAGGAATCATCCTTAATATTATTTGATATGAAATGAGATACTTTGGTTATTTTATCTATTACTACCAAAATCATATCATGTTTATTTTTGATAATGGAAGTCCTTAGACACGATCCATGTTAATTACCTACCATTTATATTGTAGAATATTGTGAGGATATAGTAGACCTACGAGATGCAAGTGTTCTTCCTTTACACATTGGAATTCCAAACAATGCACAACATATTCTATCATATCCTTCTTCATCCCTTTCCAAAAATATTGTTGTTTAACATTAGCCAACAACTTTGTTACTCTTGGATGCCCAAAATACGGTGCATCATGAAATTCTTGCAAGACTTTCACTCTAAGATCACTGCCCAAGGGCACATATACTATTAAATCATAAAATTCCTTCATTGTCGAACCTAAAACCCTGTACCTTATATCATTCGGATTTGTTTCTAACACAATTTTCACTTGTTGATAGTACAAATCAACTTGAAGTTGTTTCTTAACTTCTTCCTTAAACTAAGTTTTGAGGGTCACAATTGCAAAAATATGCTTCATATGGATCAATGCATCATTAACCAATCAATTTTATTTTCCCTTGATGTAACTAATATCAAAGTCATATTGGGATAAAAATTCCAGCCACCTATGTTATCTTGCATTAAATTGGGTTGTGTAAAAATGTATTTCAACCCCAAATGATTTGTTTTTAGTTCAAATGGATTTCCTAACAAATAATGCCTCTAGACTTGTAAGGAATGAACTATGACAAACAAGCTCTAAGTCATGGGGAGCATAGTTCTGCTCATGCACCTTTAGTTTTCTACTTTCATATGTAATTACGTGGTCATTTTGAATAATTATTCCACCCAATCCTTCACCTGAGGCATCAATAACCATGGTAAAGTTTCCATTGGGATTTAGAACCTTTAATATAGGTGCAAATGTAAGTTTTTCTTTCAGCAAGTTAAATGCACTCTCACATTTTTCAGTCCATACAAACTTTTAATCATTTTTTACAATGAAGTAATTGGTCCAACCACTCTTGAAAAGTCTTTAACAAATTTTCTATAGTACCTAGCCAATCCCATAAAACTTCTTACCTCATGTACATTTTTAGGTGTTGCCACTCAGTAATAGCTTTGATTTTTGATGGGTCAACAGAAATCCATCCCTATTTATGATATGGCCAAGATATTGTACTTCACTTTGATAAAAGGAACATTTTGAAATATTACCATAGAATTTATTTTTCTCAATACTTCCAACACTATTCTTAAGTGTTCATTGTGTTCATCAACATTCTTTGAGTAAATCAAAATATCATCAAGAAAGACTAGAACAAACTTATCTAAGTATTCTTGAAAAAAATTATTCATAAGGTTCATAAATGTTGTTGGTGCATTAGTGAGTCCAAATGGAAAAACAGTGAACTCATAATGCCCATAACATGTTTTGAATGTTGTTTGTGAATATCCTCATCTTTTATTCTTAATTGATGATAACTAGATCATAAATCAATCTTAGAGTAAATAGATGCATCTCTCATCTGATCAAAGAGATCATAAATTATTGGAAAATGATATCTATTCTTTATCATTTCTTTGTTAAGCATGCAATATTCAATGCATAACCTTAATGTTCCATCCTTATTTTTAACAAAAATGATCGGTGCTCCCCAAGGAGACACACTAGGTCAATTAATCATTTTGAAAAAGAGTTCATGTAGTTGTACTTTCAGTTTAACCAACTTTAATGTCATCATTCTATAAGGTGCTCTTAATATTGGTTATGTTCTTGGTTTAATGTCAATTGTGAAGTCAAACTCTCTTTTAGGAGGAAGTCTAGGAAATTCTTCCAGAAATACATCCTTAAAATCATGTAAAAGTGGAAAATATTCCAAATAAGTCTTACCTTCCTCACTAAAATATGAGATTTTAATAACGTACAACATGTAACCTTTATTTTGTCTTTCTTTAAAATTGCTCTTAATGCCCTATGATGAGATTTGTCTAACTTCAAAATCTCTCTTAATGCCCTAAATGATGGCCTTGTGTGTTTGATAGCCAATTTACTCCTATTATGATTTCATAAGATCCTAAAGGAGTCACATAAGGTTAATTTTAGTTGTAAAATTGGGTAATTCTAATGCTACTTCAAATAGACATTGGTCCACCGTATGAATAACATCATTCTCGTATTGGATAATCCAAGTGTTTTCCATAAATTCAGCTTTCTATACATTTTCCAGCTAACTTACTTGAAATAAAACACTTGGTAGCATCGGTGTCAAACAAAACAGTAATTGGAAAACCATAAAGCTTACCTAGAACTTCTATTACGGTAGCATGTTTTCATATTAGTGATTACCCACTGACATGAATTCTTTGTTTGGTTTCCCCTAATTATTTTGGGGACAATTATTTGCATAGTGATCACCATCGCATTTAAAACATCCCCTAATAGGCCCTTTCCTTTCAAATTTATTTTCTCCAAAATCAACACTATTCTACTCATTCTTTCTTGTATTTACAATAGGTTTAGTTGTATATTTTTCTTGGAAAGCTTTCATTTTTATGCCATCTTTCTTCCACCAAGTTTTCCTAGGAGCAAGTGGTGTAGGTGAGCTAACACTCTTCTTGTGTTTCTCTTCCTAAAGGTTGAAATGGCTTACAATTTTTGTTCTTTCCTTATAGCCTTTTCAAACACCGCTTCCATTGTAGATGGTCCATGAACATCCACCTCACCTCCTATGTTTGGGTTTAATCCCATGATAAACTTACAAATCCTAAACTTTTCATCTTTTTGGTATTGGGGCATGTATTTTAACAACTTTGTAAAATGTTCCCAATACTCCACAACACTCAATTTTCCTTGAGTTAAGTTCTAAAATTCTACATTTTTATCAAAATAAAGTTGAGGAAACCAACGTGTTGATGAAAATATACTTTGAATTTCTCCCAAGTGATGGAGGAAGTATCTACTCCCAATTCCATCTTACGGTTATCCCACCATGAAGATGCTTCATTAGAGAGTTGGAAAGAACCCCATATTGCTTTAGTTTCCTCAAAAAAATCCTTATTTCAAAGTACTTATCCATCTCACTTAACCAGTTTTCAACACCATCCCCCAAGGTAGTTCCATCAAATTTGGGTGGGCTGATCCTTTTATGTCTCTAGATAATTCAACAAGCCAAATGAGCTCTTTTATCCCCTCGCTCATTGTCATCATCATGTTGTTCAATTTTTTTTTCTCTTGCTCTTTATTTTCACCCCTACCAACTACTCCAAGCAAGCTATTTAGTTACGGGTGTCCTGAAGGAATGTGATAATTTCATCTAACTTATCACCATCGAACCTCAACATTAGTTGAACCGGTTCCAACATCATGGTTCACCCTTCTTCTAACCATCGTATCCTGTTAATGAAAGGATAAGATGTTTGTTAGCGTTATGAACCCATTGAGTCCAAGAGTTGATAAACCTACAACTCTGATACCAAACTATAACACCCATGTTATGATCATCCAAATTAAGGGAATTTTTTTTAAAAAACATACCCTTAATGTACAATTAATGCTACCAATTTTTAACATTATTATTTAGCTTACTACTAAATAATCTAACATAATTAAATTATTCATAATCCATATAATAACATATAATAACCATGTGCAGTTGTAAGGGTATATCCAAATCTCCATGATCTCCTTTAAGTCACTCTAACATTAGTGTGTACACTCATGTATACTTGGTTAAACCTTTTTAGGTTATGAGAACTATGTGCATATCCTAAGTGCCTACCTAGAAGACATTTATGCAACTCTCATCCGTATCCGAAAACTAATAATTTAGAGATTTGGTGATCGAGAAATGTGGTTAACTAATAATTTACTTTGGCTAGATTTTTAAGCATTGCTTTGCAAACTTAGTTCTGAGGCCGCACACTATCCTACGAAACTCATCTTCCATCACCACACAACCATCTCAACATAGTTATTTGGATTCCTCATTTAAAAAGGTGGACTAGTTAAGAAGAGGGATAAGCCATTACTTGGATAATTTCCTTATATGTAAAGAATCAATTTGTACCATCTTAGGATTCCTATGGGAAATATACGGATCAAGTAATGATTACCCATCATTACGTCCTCAATACCCTTCCCGTAGACATCCTAAGTTGGTACTAAGACAATATTCTAGCGAAATAACCTAGGAACATTATGCCCCATGCCATTCATACTTATGTTACCTTAGTTGATTAATATAAATAAGTTATCCTTAATGCAAGTCATTTTAAAAGTATTATTTCATAACAATTAATAGGTTTCCATAAGAGGGTCATAGTTGAGTTACTAACTATTATTAGTTCCTCTTATCACACTTTTTAAATAGTTTATTAATTGTCATTAGGTGTAGGTTAATTATTATTTTTTCATACTAAATCATTTAAATGCATTTACTTGTCATGATTGGTTCATTAATACCATAAGTACATAAACATATTTATTTTGTTTACTATGTTTCCTTTTTTTTTATTTGTCGATATTCATTTTGCTTTGATTTTTTTGTCTAAATTAATGAAATAAAAAATAATCGCATAACTCAAGAAATTATCAGATTAATTAATAAATCAACTTTATAAGTAAAATATCTACATTTTTAGTTCAAATAAGATAAGTCATAAGACCAGATTTCAATAAGGAGTAAATATCCTAATCTTCATTAATAATGATTTACAATAGTCGCAAAAATAATACATTGGGCCATAATTCCCTTTTAAGATGCAATGATATTTCAATTGCATAATCAAATTGATTACAAATAATCCTTTTGGATTTATTTCCCAATAAATCAAGATGTAAAAACAATCATAAAATCTAATCCAAGTAGTTACTTCAAGTATGCCAACATTTCTTGTAAATTTGTAGGAGAGAGATATAAATATGGGTCAGTTCACATACTCTTATTGTAGGTTATAATGAAATAACGAGAATAAGAGATCAATCAAGAACTTTTATCGTAAATCCTATAGTTTATATGATGAAATCTACCTTATAACATATCATAATTAAACTTCATAATTATATAAAAATATTATGTCCACTATTACTTATACAACCAATCTAATTTAAATTAGACATTTAGAAAATAATGAGTCATTTATGCATCACAAACCATCTATTAAGGATGTAATAACTCACAATATTTGTTTCTAACTTTCCGCTATTAATTATAACTAGAAAGTTCCTAATGTAACTAGTCGATAACGAAAATGGTCCATCTAACAACTCATTTACAATAGAGTTAAACTTCATAAGGTTCCAAAATCAAACACAACCTAATTATAACCTTAATTGGCTAAAAACTAATAAATTACTTCGCCTTAGAGACCCTTTTTGAGTTGTCTACACACATATATACCATTTTTACAAGAACATATATCATCTCATGTAAAGACTCATTTCATCATAATAGAAGATAACCAAAATATCTAGTCCCAATAAGGGAGAAAATTTACATCAATAATAAAAATAATCATCAATTGTATTACACATATCATAAGTACTAGAAGGAGACATAAACCTTTGTTCCTAATATTTCTCAAACTAACGCAATACAGTCATGCTTAGCTATCACATAATTACAGCCAATATTCATATATATCAACAACATTTTTCCAAAAATGTCCCAAACTGAAATCATATGCATACAAAAAGAAAAATTCATTTGCTTCATTATTGTTACAATTAATGGAGTTGAATGTTGTCTCGAAAATTCCCACATTAAAATTTTAATGCAAAAATCAACTAAAACATAGTTTTAGTTTATGTTTTCCCAACCTTCATATTTTCAAGTTTCCCATTACCCAATAAAGTTAGTTCCATATTAGAACTAAAACCATTTAACTGCGTCCCAATTAGAAAAAAAAGTACAGCCATAACCCATAACTCCCAGAAACTATTTTCCCAAATTTAGAACCCACACAAAAACATAATGGATTAACTTGATACATCCAAGAGGGAGAGGATACCATGAAATAACAGCATCCATACTTATACAAAATCAGACTTCTCCAAAACCAAATCTAATTTTTTTAATCAAGAATCCATTCAATCCATGCACTCAAAGCATGGTATTATTCATACAAAAACAAAGAATGAAAACAACAATGCTCAAGAAGGAGCTATAAAACTAAATGATAATAACAATACTTAAAGAAAGGAGCTATAAACTAGATGATAACAACAATGCTCAACAAAAGAGTTATAACGAAAAAAAGTTTGTTTTTATTTCACACAAGCCATTTTGTCATTTTCCGGATCTTGTAATAATCCCAAAACCCAAAACATATTTAGACCTCACATAAAAACCAAAAGAAAAATGTATTCATTTTCCATATTTCACATGATAATCCAAAAACAAAACATATTCATTTAAGATATTTATCATAACAATCCAAACCCAAAATGTATTTGGGTACTTCATTAAAATAACAACAAAGAGTAAGATTAGAAAAACTCATGCACGTGTTTTTCGTTTAAACTTCTCTACACTTTTCCAAGTTGAAAACCTCCAAACACTATTAAATATTTCAATATATTTAGCCAGTAAAAATGCCATAATAACTGGAGATAACAATAGTGAATTCACCATGCACACTCACTATACAACAAACCCCTAAAAAATCCATGCACAACCCTAAACAGAACTCAAAAATAGTCAAATAAAACTAAAACAATGAGTTATTTGTATGCCTTAGCTTCTCAAGGAAGCTTCTGTTTCCTAGGCATCTTTGTTGCCCACATTAATTTCCCACCAAACCTCCTTGAATTCTCATGCCACTTTGTGTCTTATCAAACAAGTGTTAAACCAAAACTATTATTAACTATTTGCTAAATATGCCATCCAACTTAAGTTTAATAAACTTTCCAAAACCACATAATTTTATGGTGGAGTGGGGTCGAAGCTCCACCTAAAACAATCCAATTAACAATGCTACGAAACAACAAACCAAACTCCTTTAACCAAATCACAATTCCATGTACCCACCAAATTAAACACATAGCTTAAGTGGTCTAATGATTTATCAATATGGAAATCAATGCCAAACATACATACATACATATGTATGTATGTATGTATGTATGTATTATTAATTAATTAAATCATCACCAATCAATCTAGTGATAACGTAAACCAATTAAACTTTCACAACAATGATTTTAATAACTTAATAAATGAATTTAATTAAATATAAGATATTACAAGTACAAATCTCAACAACATACAACAACCAACAATTCCAACCCTTTGGAATTGAGAATACATTCCAAGTTATCGCATTACAAAATGTCCTTTCATCTCTCCCCAACATGACTTTTCACCTTTCTTCATCACTTGCGACCTTTAATATTCCTAGGATACAAAAGCGAGTCTTTTCATTATTGGTGAAAAATGAATTTTTCATTGTTAATGTTGAAGGTCGCTTAAGTGAATAAATTGAAATAGAAAAAGCACATTTTCAATTAGGAATTAGAATATAGAGATAGAAGAAAGAAGATAGGTAAAGAGAGAGAGAAGGGTTGACCAATCCAATGAAGATGAAGCTTTTGTTGATGGATAACTTGATAACTTGAAGCATTGTTATCACAATCTCCTTCTTTTGTGAGACAAGAAAAATTCCAAAGAATCAAATAAGTGTTTAGAAAACCTGTTATGAGGTCTACATTGTGATGGGAACATGATGATTCTCTTTTATCACAATGTAGGATTTAGGATATGGGAATCACTTCCTTACTCCTCTAGGCCTTCACAATTCACCTCAGTGACCAAGAATCAATTCCATGATGATCAAACCATTTCATGATTGTTTTTCATTTACTGTGATATGCCTTAACCTTGCATATAGATGGGATTGCTCTGTGAATGAGATGTTTGTCGTATGGCCATCTGTTGAACTAAAATGAGGTGATTATAATTTTCTTCCTCCTTAATGTGTGATCACACTACAAGGTGTCAATGAGTGTTTAAGAACACTACCAAGTGAATGAAATCTCTTATTCTTTCATACATGGTGCTCCATATGAAGATTATCCTCTTACACTTCTTGGATCCAGAATTATCCTTGAATGGAATTAGATTTAGGATAATCATGCACCCTTTTCTCATATGCCTCTCATGGAGATAGACAATTTCTTAATCCTTCATACATGATGGTTCGGGATGCCTCGGTAGCTTTACTATCTCATCATGAATTGTTCCTTGAAGATATTTGGACACAATGACATAGTCGGGATATGATTTTCATCAACTCAATCCTTGAGTTTCACATTTCACCTTTGAACATGATTACCTCCTTGGATGGAAACATATTTATGGTATATGAATACCTTTTTGATCAATTGTTAATCATGGAAATAGTTTTCCTCCTTTAGATGGTAGGCATAATCCCTAAATGGAACTTGAAGGAATATATTACATGTTCTTCACATCCAAACTACTTTGATATACTAAAAATTCACTTCTCTAACTTGCGAAGATGTGAGGACATTGCAAAGCATTAGTTTAAGTGTTTAAAAACACTTTCATGAGAGATGTCTTGTTTGTGAGCTTGAGGTGACTACCAACATCACTCATGGTGATATTATTTCATCATGCTCATGATGATC
The DNA here is from genome assembly GCA_018340775.1 of Taxus wallichiana var. yunnanensis. NCBI lineage: Eukaryota > Viridiplantae > Streptophyta > Pinopsida > Cupressales > Taxaceae > Taxus > Taxus wallichiana. The sequence continues at coordinate 612,015,685 of CM031244.1, forward strand.
ATTCCCTTGATGTCTTGTACTTCGATGAAGTTCTTGATGTTTAAACTATTTCAAAACCCCGTGATGTTTTTGATTACGCCCTTATTCAAATGAATACTTTCACACACATTGATTCACTTTGATATGCTCCTCATCATAGTGTGATTCATATGATGCCCTTACCTTTTGAGAGATAGCTAGTGACAATGATGTCTCCTTCATGATGGAAACATACTTAGTATTCCTAGGCATCCACTCACCCATATACAATCTATACCTCCAACCTCCTCTTGATTAGAAACAATGTGGTTATATTCTCTCTTTTTTGAGCTATGGGAACATTATGAGACATTTAAATGAGTGTTTAGGAACATTGATGTGATCTATTACACTTCATGGACCTATGAAAACTTCATGCTCCTAAAAACATGATGATCTTGGGGTGACACACATTTGGGGTAGTGGATATGATGCAGGAACATCACTATTACTCACATTCGAGGCTCGATTCATGTTTGCAAAGATTGAAAGACTTTATCAACACTCATTTTGGAGCTTCTCGTCTCTCTTCAATGAAAAAAATATCCTTATTTGATGCAGCCTAGAATCTACTATGAATAACCTAGGTGTGCTTTGACACATCACTCAACATAAGTTAAGTGCTCACCCAAAGCACGAAAAGGCACTAGGTCCCTCTTTAGAGTTTCTTGTACAGAATGTTAGCATGATGATGTTTAAACATATTCAAATTCATAGCTAGACATAAACATTCCACAATGCATAATCCATATTTATATCTTAGAGAATCATAATGAATGAACTAAACAATAACTATGATAAGATTAACCATATAAGAACTAGATTCAATTATGTATAATGCCATTATCCAACCAATATACTCCATTGCATTAAATATTGTAAAACACAGAAGCTTCTTACACTATATTAGTATCTCCATGAGTCATGTGCGTGTCAAAACCAGCAGCAGACAACTCTACAATAATTCACCACCACTAAACTACACAAATCAATACATATTTATAGGGGTGGGGAATTTCCCTTCACCACCCATGCACTTCTCAAAATAGGTCACATGCTGATAATGGCCATGCACCTTCACAATAGTATGCACAACATGCAAGTGCTTTAACAAAATATTTCCTATAGTTAACTCCAAGTAGAAATCCTATTTTTAGCTTAAACTATGCATGGCACTTATCTGCCACTTGTTCCCAAAATAACATTGCATGGAGCGCAAGTTTTCATTTCTATGTGTGCTCCACGATTATCTCCAAAATAGTCCTTATCCACAAAAACGGCTAAGTCCTGAGTCAAAGTGTTCTAGAGCGTGTTTCCTTTCCTATCTTCTCGCGCCTTCAAATGTGTCTTTTTCATGCACGTGCATCCTTTGTGTGTATCATCCTTAGAGAAACATTATATCTCGCTGAACATTATTGAATGTATTCATCCATGATAACTCCTTTTTACATAATTGGGATGAGTTGGATCATCGGGTTTCTTACATTAAATTGTGTCATGCAAAAATCACTTCTAGATCGATGCATTGAGGGCCTATGAGGGATTTACATTCCTCTTTAGACCATGAGATACCTTCATGGCTTTGAGATGGTGGAAAAAATCAATGAGATAGGTAGAGTGGGAGTTGCCACAAATTTTGGGCTCAATTCCAAGACTTACAAGTTTTTAGCAGTCCAGGGTTCCTCGTAAGAAGCCTCTTGAAAATAGGAGGTGGAAAATCCCGGTGAATATTCATTTAGCCCCATTCACAAAAAGGTGAATTATTGTAGGTTTCTGCAGGGAAAATTCACCTGGAAAGCTCATGAAAAAGCACAAAATCCATACAAAGTATGTTGTCACTGACAACACAAAGGTTACTAACGGCGTTAGAATCACACTATCGTGTGACAAAGAAGTGGCCTTAGACACCCATCAACAACATCACACTATCACGTGACAAAAAGAGGTTGTTGTCATGCATCAAAATCTCCTTACTATCACGTAACAGCATGATTCTTGTTGTTGTGCAAGCATCGAAATCACCTTGTTGTCGGGCGTCGAAACACTTTCCTATCACGCGACAGTAAGTGACCTCTAACACCCATTAGCACCATCACACTGTCACACGACAAAAAGAAGTTGTTGTCACATGACAATATCATTCTTGTTGCACGACAATATTGTATTGCCGACGGGTGTCGAGACGCTTGTTGTCATGCATCGCCAAAGACTTGTTGGTGCCCGTCGATAGAATCACACTGTCACCCATTAGCTCCCCTTAACCCTAATTTTCCCTATAAATACCAACCCGACCCCTCATTTTCGTGATTATTTCCCTTATAACAAATATTTTTCCTTCTCCGAGCACTTTTTTCTGCAGGTATCATACATTCGTAGATGTGTTTTAAACCACATTCGAAGTCATGGCTTCTGCCTCTGGTGCCTAAGATGAACCCCAGGATCCAACACCTGGAGCCTCTAAGGGAAAGATTCAATACAAAAGTGCCATGTACCCCCACATACATGGAGTTTTAGAAACGAATGAAGAATACAAGAATTCTATAGTAGCCTCAGAATTCGAAGGGCTTGTTAGCATACCACAGTTTGAGGTTGACCACCAAACTCTTAACTATTTGCTTTCATCCTACAATACAGAAAACAATACTTTTACTATTACATTGGAAGATCAGCGTACATTCTCATTTGGTGTTGAACTTGTTGATATCCATCGATTAACAGGCCTCCCATTTAAAAATGTGCCGATAGTAACAACCAAAGCAACCCTCACTGACAATGACAAGATTTTCCTTGAATCTAGTTATGGTTTCAATGTTGATTATAAGTCTACTTTTCTCTCATTTGAATGTTTGTTTTATATTAATTCATATTGATTCTGATTCCGATGACTTACAACCCATGTCAGCAAATCAAGATGAGGAGTGGATATGCAAGATGTTGCACACCACTTTCTTGGCTTTAATTTCTCTATTTCAAGCTAGAATTATTATGCAGGGTCGACAATCTGACATTCCAAATTGGGTTGTTGCATATATTCTTGCAACAATTGGAAACCAAAAATTTGACTGGTGCACATTTTTATCAAACAAGATAAAGGAAGACATTAATAATGCAACAATTTCAGAAAAACCAGTTATTCATTCAACCAACTATCTCCTAGCTCTTTATTATGAGGCCTATTATAATTTGAAAAATGAACCAACTCCAACTTGTACAAATGAGACAATGAAGAATTTGTCAATTCCTATTGAGGAACAACAGGTAAAATTTTAATCGTTCATATTAAATTTTAATCATTCGTTAAATATTAGTCATTTTTATATTTTTCTGATTGAATCTTTTCGGTATGCAGAGAAGATTTCTGGAGTCACTTCCACGAAAAAAATCTACATCGAGAGGAAGAGGCCAACAACATGCTGAGGCCTCGGGAGAATCACAATCAGATGGCTTTGTTCACACATCAGCTGATGGCCATGTTTTTGCATTAACAAAACGACAGAGATGTAATACCCTTAACATTCTAAGTAGGGTTGAATACATTTTGAATTACCATCTTGAATTGACATGTGGTTGTTGCACTTGTAGGGACTTTCAACTACACACGTGCTTCAAGGAAAGCATCACCAACTCACTCGGTACAATCTCATGTAATTGTCGAATCTCAACAACAATTACCACCATCAGCTCCAACCGAATCCATTCAAACTCTATCACACGGTCCCCAATTTACACAATCAATTCATAATGCAACAAAATCCCATTCAACAAGGTATGACTTCATTTTTTTGAGTTCTTTAATACTTTTACATATTTTATAGTAATTACTAATGACTTGATTCTTGATGTTCAAAGTTGATAGAAATCCTTTGTCTTCTACTCAAAATCTGCAAACCACACCTACTCAATCAACCCCACAACTTCATTTCAAAATGCCGACAAGAGGTTCAGAAAAAATACCATTAGTAAATGCATGTCGTTGATTCCGGCCCCTAGTAGGACACTAAACATACCCTCCTCATTCACTATTCCAATGCTCTCTCTTGTTGGTTGTCCCACTACAATAGGGAAATCAGTTTTGAATCAAATAAATTTAGATGAAGATTATTTGGGCATTGATAGCAGTGACCCATCTAGTTTTTTCAACACACATGATATGATTCAGGGCCAGCAGGTATATTTCCATCTCAATTTACTTTTAAATTTAATTAAATTTTCAACATTTCAATTTCAATTTTAATATGAATTTCTATTATTGCTTTTAGGATCAACGCACCCAAAAGGAAAAAGATGCAGCAGATGTTGATCGAACTAAAAGCCACCATACTTCTCCTTCAAAATCATCCTCTTCTGATATAGATAGTGATGACTTGCCAACATTTCCTTTGGAAAACTTGATTGGCTATGATTGTCAATCCCACATGAATGAATTTATCATGCCTCAAATCAGTGAGCTCATTCAATGGGAGAGAAGGGAAAAAGTATTAATATCTGAGATAGTAAGTCGTTATGACAACCATTGGCAAAGAGAGAACTTATTTGCAACTAGTCAAAAATCAACCCACGAAGATGGATGCATTATTCTTTAGAGCTAAAAGTGGGACTGTCACATATAACAACACCTATAATGACAGTATTTTAGATAAAGTATTAAACAAATTGGAAAATATCGTTAGCGAGGCCCATGCCTATTTCAATAAATGGTCTAAGGACAAGGAGATGGCGGTGATTACAAATGCTAAAAGAGATAGACCTATAGTAAGTATAATCGGTTTGAAAATAGAATTTTTATTAAGTTCAATTAAAATTAGTTTTTCAATATTTAATTGACCCTACTCTTTTTGTTGTAGCTGAAATATGAAAATTTAAAGAGTCAAGCTAAGGTGTTCCAATTTCACTTGGAAATGGCCAAGAACAATTTATCCGCAACAATTAAGATGAAAGAAAATATTGTTTTGGTTAACAAACAAAACAATAAACTTAAGCGGATAATTAAAGAGAATGACTATGACCCTGAGATTTTATTCAAAGCAAAGGCAGTGGCAAATCCTTCTTTGACATCCCATGGAGATTCTACAAAGGAAGAAGAAGCAATCATCAAGAACCTAGAAATGACTGCTGAGGATCTGATTAGTTCGGGGATAATTGAGGGAAGTAATACACTAGGGTCTGGTGAGAATGTTAAGGATTGAGACTTGAGGATTGGGGAACCTCAAAATTGATACTTGAATATTTTTTAATTTGAAGAATGAAAGTTGATACTTGAATATTTTTCTAATTTGAAGTTTGGATTTAAAGTTTATGCAATATTATCTCTCTTTGCAATGATGGTCATAGTTACATTTATCATTAGATGTGGATGTCAATAATGAAATTAGAGTAGATGTGGTTAAATTTATTATCCAATTATTCATTTTAATGTTGATAATGAAGTTAGAGTAGATATGGATGATGATGAAATATATGCATAATCATGATTCATGCCATGTGATTTAAACTTTATGCAATATTATCTATGCTTAGATGTGAATGTCTGGATAATGAAAATAAAGTAGATGTGGTTTAACATGTGGATAATGAAATTAGAGTAGATATGGATGATGATGAAATATATGCATAATCATGATTCATGCCACATGGATTTAAACTTTATGCAATATTATCTTTGCTTAGATGTGGATGTTTGGATAATGAAAATAAAGTAGATGTGGTTTAATATGTGGATGATGAAATTAGAGTAGATATGGATGATGATGAAATATATGCATAATCATGATTCATGGATTTAAACTTTATGCAATATTATCTCTGCTTAGATGTGGATGTTTGGATAATGAAAATAAAGTAGATGTGGTTTAACATGTGGGTGATGACATCTTATATTTTTGATGACATTATAATGGATCATCTATTTATTCATTTAGAATGTGGTGTTATGTGGAAATAGGATGTGGATGTGGATGATAATGATAATTTTATTACGAAAATTAAGAATGTGGTGTGACAGATACATCTTAATACAGTAAGGGTTTCTTCTCTATCTTTTAAATTTCAAACTCTTTAATATAATATATTATTTTCTTCACATTTAATTTCAAACCTTCATATTAATTGAAATGACAAAGCTCAAAGGAAAAAAATCTACTTCACATTTAAAACTATGGCTAAGATATGTTTTAAGGTACCTCTTGTGTTCTTGAGCAAGCTAGACGACCTCGATTCTCGGGAATTCAACAGAAAATGGATAAGGATTAGAATAAAAATGGGTGAGTTTCCTGATAATCTCAGTCCCAAGAAGCGAGAGCTTCCTTGGATGGATGTCAACTCACGTTTTTCATAAATATAAATGAAATGAAGAGATTAAAATGTAGAATAAATGTAAATATACATACTTGTAAAAATATTCGACAATAACTACAGATCAAAGATAGCCACAGTCAATATTTGCATCTATAGAATTACAATGGTATTAATGTAAAACTATAAACAATTAAATTAGATTCTATTTATATGAAATTGAATAAATAAGAATAGTTAAAGTGTAATGTCAAGGTGATACCTATTTAAAGCTGAAATAATCCATTTTCAATAGCTTCTTCGTATTCAATATTTGCATCCACAGAGTGTGAAGATGCACCACTTCTAGTCTCATCGTTGAGATTACTTGGACTTGTAGCAATATTATTTACACCTCTTCTTTCAATAAGGGAATTCCAGTGCGCAATAGCTCAGTCAAAAGGAAAGGTTTCCAAAGAGTAGCAAGAAACATAACACCTTAGGCAACTTTCAAGATTTGTATCCAACCTGTTTCTCAATTTTGATTTAATAAAAGATAAAGCACTGAAAACTCTTTCATCCTCCACGGATCCCAAAATAATTATTTGGCACAACTTGTAGAACTGAAAATATTCACTAATGTCTTCCTATAACACACTACTTTGGTAGATTTTTCGCCAAATCCTTGTAATAGCACCACTCTCTGAAGGTTCGGCTAAGAGTTTATATTGTGACCTCATTGTCGTTGCAAAATTAGTTGATTGAGTCTTTATTAAATCAACATTCAATATACCTTTTATTTCAATACCCTCAACCTCTGATGTATTTCTAAAATGGTCCAATATTGTACCCATGTATTTCTGAAAAGCTTACCTACATATCAAGCACGGCCACCTTTTGTATTCCAAAAATTTGGATTCATCACACCCATGGCTTCAAGAATTTTGTCTTGGCTGAAATGTTCTCTAATTTCTGATGCTAAGGATTCTGTAATTTTTCTGAGTTTTATTCTTGTTTCAATTACTACAGAATCAAACAAATTTCTTGTCACAGAACTTCTTTTTCAATTGATGTAACGCCTTTACTTTTTTGCAGAATGTGCAAGGTATTTTTTTCCCCTAACATGGAAATAGAGGTGATCATGGATGTTAAATCTCAAAAAGTTAGTGGGATGGTTAATATCCAATAAATTTTTCCAATTATCAAATACAAGTGTATCAAAACTATCTGGGGAAGTGTACAAGGCATCAAGACTCATACATACCATTTTTCTCATCCGTATAAAATCAACAATATAGGTTAATCTCCCTTATGCATGTTTCATCAATGTATTGATCTCCTACAACATTGGAAGAATGCCTACCAATGTAAGCAATGTCTCCAAATCAGTTAGATGGAACAACAAGTCCCTCACCTTGTCAATTTCATGATGATATTTATGCATGAAACCAACCAATGAAGGATACTCCTCACGCACTCTGCATGTAGGCTCATACAACGAAATCCACCTTGTCTCAACATCCTTTAGAAGTTTTTTGCCATCTATAATACCTATGGAAAATTTCTAAACTCAAGAAATCACTTTGGGTTGCTTGCCTGATATAGGCATGCAGTTCTCTTATAAGGTCTTCTACTTTTGCAACGTTTTTGTATTTGCTAACGATTTTATATGCTAAATTCATTCTGTGAGCCATACAATGAATTGCTAGCATATAAGGAGTGACTGATGTTTGTAATCAAACACATAACCCAATTCTATGACCTTGCATGACTGATGCCCCATCTTCTCCCACACATACCAACTTCATAGCAATTTCATTCGCAGTCATGCCAACAATTTCTTTCAAAAGAGAAATAACTAGTTTATATAGATTTTCTGCATTACAATTTTCAACCATTTTCTGAACACCCAACAAGTGTGGAGTCCTCATATGATTTTCTAAAGTGTAAAGATGGATACATACCCATGCAGTGTTGTCAACAGTGGTCACTTCATCAATTGACAAAGAGATGAACTTTGCATTTTTTACACACTCTTTTAAATCTTCCTTCTCAATCATAGCAAGGCATTTAGCCATTTCCCATGCATTGTTGTCTGACCAATGAGACTGGGAACATTCTGCATTCCATTATATTGATACAAAGGTTTGAAATCGATGAAATCTAATCGTTCTTCCTTTCTTAAGGATGTGGAATAAAGTAGAAAATTGTATGAGTTTAGCACGTAAATTTGATTTATTCATCTTACCAATTTGTGTTGTGATCGTTTCGCCATTTTCTACGAGAAGTCTATGTATTTTTGATCAGCCTCATATTCTACCACATATTTCACATGCATGCATTCTTTTTTAGTTTTCCATCTGTGTGTTTTTATTTTCTAGCCATCTTCCCCAGTTAAAGTGAAATATTGTTTTCCACAGTGTTTTTCAATTGTGTCCAACTTCAGTTGCATTTTTTGTTGCCTTCCCAATTTCCACGTACATATTGTACATGTACATTCTGATGAAATTTCTTTAGAATTAGCTAGTTCTACAGGTTCAATAAATGGAAATTTTGCATCCCAGTCAAACTTGTATGTCCTCCCAAGCATCCACATATTTTTTTCGTATTCACAATTTTACTTTTACGTGCAGAGCTTTCAGGATTATCACGATCATCAAGTTTCCTTTTCCGTGAACCACTAGTTGCATTTGAATTTTGAGTTGCATTTGGCACTCCTAGTTGCACAATATCTTTGAGTTCTACCTACACTACTAGAATATCTTCAAGCCCTAACATGGTATCATTATAGGTGTCATTTGGCTGATACTGAGCAAAATGCATGTCCACTTCAATAACACCTTCCACACATTCTATTCTCTGGTTGATTTCAATGGAGCTCTATAGGTCTTTGGCGGTTCTTGTATTTGAACCAGCAGAGTTTCCAAAATATTTTATCGAGACTTCGAGTTTTTGTAACTTGTTCGGTATTGTGATCATTAGCGTTCTGCCATTGTTCCTTGTCGTGTGCCAACAAATTTTAAACAAATTTGGTGGCATGTCAACAACATTGTCTCATCATGTCATGCATCAAAAGGTTTTTCTTGTCACTGTCAACAAATCCTGCTAGTCACCCGTCCACAGATCCTTCTTGTCACCCATTCACAGATCCTTCTTGTTGCCCATCCATAGATCCTTCTTGTGTCCACTAATCCTTATCGCCCATCCACATAGCCTTCTTGTCACCCGTATTGGAATCTTTTGCTTCACAAGTTATATACTACCGTGGAATGAGTTAGCAACTAGTGTTCTACCCGCAAATAATATAGGATTATATAGGGGATATTATAAAGAGGTAGGTGAAGCCGACCCCTAAAAAAATTTAAACTTTAATTTTTAGGAAAACATGTCATTGACCCGCGCCAAAAAATTGCCTTTTCACTTTTTTACAAAATGGAATATTCGCCACTAAAAAAACCCCCGAGCAGTCCTAATAGAACTATTATTTTTGTCAAGTTTCCACTATTTTTTTCGTTCGATGTTTCTTGTTCATTCAAAGTGTTACAAATGCCATAAAATTACTATTTTTAGATATTTAATATTTTTAAACATCCTTTTCTCTCAATAATTACTATTTTTATAATTTGCACTTACATGTCTCAAAGTTGCAATGAAAATGGTCTTCAAATTCTAGGTTTTACACAAGGAACTTTTTCTCTGAATTTCATGGTTTTCCGTCCACTTTGGATCTCTATATAACTGAAAAGCAATTCTAAGGTTTTGAATTTCAGATTTTTTTCTATAAAAATCTAAGGCATCAACGGTTTTTCTTTGATAGTCTTCTCAAAGGCGTTTTGGAGGGATATTTTGACAAATTTTTGTTGGAATCGGATGTAGGATTGAGGAGATACACGCAAATATTTGTTTTGATGGTTGTGGATGTCCTGGAAAAATTGTGCAACACTTCTACACAAAAATGGAGTTTGAGGGATGTTTTTCCCCAGCACCTTGACATGAAAATTTGCTAACTTGTTGGGAGAGTGAGAGCAATTTCATTTTATGAGTTTTTGACCCACCCGAAACTTTGATTAGTTAACTAAAGTTTAAAAAACTTGCACAATAGGGGTGAGGTCACACTTTGGTGTCCCATTGGGGAAATTTGGGATAGATAGGGCACAAAAGTGTGACTTGAGAGCATGCAGGGCTGAGAAATTAGCTTTGTGGGCTTAAATGGGGTCATGTGGAGCTAAAAGGGGTTGCTCAAGTGATCAAGGTCCAACTGGGAAGAGAGGGGTAAAAATTTTGTGTAATATTTATCCCATATATTCTATAGGTAATATTTTGGATGGTTGGGATAGAAACGTGCAACCTGAGGGTGAGGAAGCATGAAGGGGGGCAAGCGGCGAAGTGAAAACATGCAATCTAGGGTAAAAGCTACAAGTCTTAAGTGACGAAAAAATATTATTGACAAGGGGATCACACTTTTTTTCCCTTGTCCATTCAATGAAATAGGAGATAGAGGGGACACTTGGGTGTCCAAAGTGTGATTTTCCATTTTGGGAAATTCAATTTTGCCTTGGATGTCTAAATTAGGACACCGAACTTGAATTTTTCACCTCAGAATATTAGGAAGGTGTTTTGGGATTACACCTTATATGATTTTGACTCAAAATAACATTATAAGATCAATGGAACCATTATTAATACTTAATTTTTATGAAACTCAAAATTTAGGCCTATTCTTTTTGAATTGAGATGGCAAGCTACAAAAGTCAAAAATATCTCAGAAACCTTTATGTGTTGGATCAAATTTGATGTTTCCACATTGTAGATAGTTTTAATATATTTCTTATGCATATTTGTTTTCTTATTAACTCCATCGAGAACTCCTATAATCATATGGATAAGTCAAGTTTTTCTCGAGGAGCTTTCATCCCTACACCCCGAATACCCGTTGTTGAACAAATTGCTCCTAAATAATATTTTCTTTCCTAAAATTTTATAAATTGCTTCAAATGCATTTAATATCCTTTGACATCACCCTTAGATGATTTATGTTTTCCTTGAACATTCCCGGAGGATGTTTACAAGTACCGCAGATGGCCAAAATGGCCTTTTTGGGCCTCCGAGGAAGTAGTCTTTCATCAAACCTCACTAAATTCATCCATCAACTTAGTCACTCTTCACCGCACACCGACACAAGCTTGAAAACCTTTTTAGGAATTTCCTATGATATGGGGCAATGGTGATACTAAGGGAAGGCTATCTAGAGGAAGGATTCATAATGATAGGGAAACATGATTTTCAATCATGGGCTTGGTTGTCATGCTCAAAGTTTCAATTTTTCATGTTATACATTTTGCATGAAAACACTTGCCAAACAACTCCTTGTCACCTTAGATTGGATTAGATTGAAGAGTGGGGTCAAGTGACACTCTTTTGAATCCTCTACGAAGTTGAATCTTTTGATTTTTGGCTGCTCCAAATGGAAGTAATCTACGATACGAGAAATGCATATTAAATGAATCAATGATTAAATGATTAGTGATTATATGATTGGGTGATCAAATGGACAACATAACGATATGCAAGACTAATTTCCAATGGCAATTTGGCATAATAATAGTGCAAATTTCTCAAGCTTCCAATGATGATTTGAGAGGAATGGAGATTCTTATTTATAGATGAAGGAGAAGCCATGGATTGAGGAAGGTGGAATTGACTAAGTTGCGGCTATTGATTTCATTTTCCTTATTTAGCATGGTTGATTTATTCTTATGCAATTGTCCTTTTGAATGAGAAATAAAGAGGTTTTATTTCAAATTGGTTATCTTTGAATTATTACAAAGTGTGCATACATATTTGCTTCCATGTTTTTAGGATTCTAGAACTTGACTTGAGCCACCTCACCAAAGTGGGTGCTCAAGTGGCATGTTTAGTCAACTCAAGTGAAGTGACCAATGAAGTGGAGATGAGTGGATAGTGAGAATATTTAATTTGTTTTATCTATTTAATTATCTAATCAATTTATCCAAAGGGGTGTATAGTGTATAATGAGTGTAATAGAATTAATTAATTAATTCTAGAAGTGGGATATGGGTGAATAATGGATTTAATATTATGTGTAGATGGTAGGACTGATAAAGGGTGTCATTTTAATGACTAGGATGGATGAAAATTTTGGTTACAATGATATAGTGAAATGCCTTAAAATGTCATTTAATGTTGTTAAATAGCATAAAATAGTGAAATGTGTCGAATGGCATTGAAAATGGTTGGTTGTGCAATGATTATGGGACGAATGGGATTTTTCATAGGTTATAATGTGTAATGGATATTTTTAGGGTGTCTAAAAATACGAATTAATGTGAAAATTAACAATTAATATTTTGAACATTCATCCTTACTTGAAAACATGGGAAACAAAAATCACAAACACTAAAAATGGAATTGTATGTCAACTCATACTTTTAGGTTTTCATACCGCTAATATGGTTATCTTATACACATGATCATCTACATATAAAAACTCAACAATTTTTGCTTTCATTTTTAGTGAATGCTCTTTCACCAATTTATCGTACTTCCACTAATTCACCTACATACAAGAATACAAAAATTATAACTTTCACTTCCAAAGTGTACTTACCATCGGTTGATCGATGAATAAGTACGACATTCGTAAAATATTTATAGTCGGTTGTTTTCCTATAAAATTATTTACAATATCTATGATTTTCGACTCTCCTCTTTTTAATCTTAAAGCAAGGGAACGATTACACACCATACATAATACGCATGAAAAATATGCCACTATATCAAATATGCATCCCCATCATTAACAATGCACAAGAGGATGCTTATTGCTCTCTTTCCTTTGGTTCCTTCATCCTCCAATAAGAATTATGATTATTTAGAAGATGAATTATTCATCACCAGGGACAAAAATATCTTCATCATTTGAGTATTATTCTCAAACATTTTCTTCATCGAGATAAGAACTTTCATCTAGTGTATCATCTAGGATATCCTTTTCCCTCCTCTTACAATTCAAAATTACATGTCTTGGTTCTTTATAATAGTAAAATTTGATTTTTCCTTTTGGAGGATTAGACTTTTAATTGTACTTTTTTTTTAAATATTTACTTGCCCTATTTTGTACATACATTACCTCTTCAACTTCAATAATTTCATTTGGATTTCCCTCATCGAGTAAGGTGGAAATCACCCCTTTTAAATTGATTTTCCCTTTTCTTGAAGCAAAAAACATACTAGAAAATCTCTTGTGTGTTTTATTCAAAAGAATTTCTTTAGCATCATCATCTTTTACTTTCTCATTAACACCAACTAACTGATTTAGTAGAGAACAAAACTTACTTATATGATATGCCATTTTTGCACCTTCCATCTTCAAACCATATAATATTTTCTTAAATTTCATCTTAACACTCTTTTCTTCAAATTAAAATAACTTGTTTGATTACCCCTACCTCTCGTTGATAGACTTTATGAATTCTATGATGTAGGTATTCTTTTAATAGACCAGTTCCCAATAGTACCCAAGGCTTTTTGATCTTTGATGGTCCATTTGGCGAGATCGTTTACACTGTTGGTATGATTGCACTTGGTTTGAAACATCCCATAGATCTTTCTTGATCATTTGTAGTTGCATTTTTATTTGTCAAATATGAAATTCCTTTCCTTCATACTTTTCAATTAGACTTAAATTTTCCATTTTGCTCCTACAAATTTGACTCAAATAAAGGACATCATTTAACCGATAGTAGGTCTATTACAAGTAATAATATTTTTCCATGTTATGCATTTTCTTGTCCTGAAAAAAATAAATTCTATTTGTATCCTTAAGAAATCTTCTTTAAAGGATGATAAAATAAATAAAGTTGCATTATTTTCTTCTCTTTGTTTTTTAATAAAAAATATTCAAGTAAATTACACAAAATTTCATAACCTTTATACTCTAAATTTGAATATGGTGTCAAAATACAACTTATGCATCTTTTTATTATCTTTTCATCAAAAAGAATCGTCTCAATCCAATATTTAATGAGGAAGATACATTTATTTTACCGAGAGATGTTTGCTAAAAATATTTGGCAGATTTTTCAATCTTCGTGAGGCAACTCAAATTTGGAGACGCTCCTTCAATACTCTATATTGATCTTATAATAATCCTGCTCTAGTACCAAATGTAAATTTGGTCAAACTTTTCTTAAAATAATTATTTTCACAATATGAAAAAAATTGTAGTATTTTATTCAACATGACATAATACATATAGATGTGATTTTCATCTCATATATAATAGGAGTGATATTGTTTCTCCTATAACTACTCTCCTTTACATAGATGAGTTGTTTTAACAACTCATAACACACTCACATTAATTAAAATATCTCTTTATTTCAAAGGTGAGTTATAACTCACATATATTACCACTATTATTTATTTACTAAGAAACTCATTTACTTATAATATTATTCTCACAATAATAACTAACTCACATTATATTATTTTATCAACCCACACAAATACTAGTTGTATACACCTAATTTTGTACGCTTTCTATTTTCATACCTATTACTAACAATTTCTCTTTCTAGGTTAGAGGTCACTAATGCATTTATTTCTGGGAATGGGTGCCTTAAGGGGATAATTTTGGGATAGGGGTATGGTTATTCACGTAACCATTGGGTTAGGGATGATACATGGAGAGAGAGTAGCTTTTGTTCCTATTCATGTTCTTCTTTTTTGTTATGTTCTTATTTTCCTCCACATTCCTCTAACATCTTACTTGTTTATGACCACATTTATTTTGTCTTGCATTCACTTTTCTTCCCATGACACATTACACACTCCTTTTTGTTTTTTCATCCTAGCCAATCTTTGTCATATGTGGGCTATTATGTTGGTAAAACTTTAAATCCCTAGCCAACGCCTTCACATGAAGGTGATGACATCAATATAAATAGCCCAAATCACATTAGGGAAATCACGTCATATTAAAAGAAACTCACCATTATCTTTTCTCTCTTGTGCCAACTTGCATATGCTCGCTCAGCTCTTGGATTTCTTGCATCTTGACTCTTGGCTTGAGATTCTTCTTGCTTGGATTGGTTTTCTTGCACTTTAGGTCACCTATATTGAGATAGAACTGGATTATTTCCCCTTCTCTTCCCAAAAGCTAATCTCTTGGTGTATAGTCCTTTCGGAGATAGATGCATCATTGAACTCCCCCAACAGGTAAGTTCTCTAACCCAAATTGTTATTTTGTGTAGATTAGTCTCCTATTTTTGTTCATACTATGTCTTAGCTTAGTATTTTATGCACATGCTAGGTTAGCATATTGTATTTTAGTTATTTATTTCATGTTACATTTTTTACTTTGGTTAACATATACTTTATATGTTTAGCTTTTCTTTATTATCTTCATAGTGTTGATATTCCAATAGGGTTCCTTTATCTTCTTTGTCTTAGGGATTTTGAAACCTTAGGTTGTACTAGCGTAAAGGGTTACTTCCCTTTGGATATGTGATCATAGTGTTCCTGTACCCCCTTTAATTACATCCATAGTGTGTTAGTCTTGGTGTGTCCCTCACTTGTTGCCTCGATACCCTAGTTGAACGGATGATAAGAGTGCATGGTGTTTAGATGTTGTTGGTGCTCAATCCAGTTCCTTGGATTAAGTTGGTCTTTTCATGGACTTACCATAATTCTATTTGTGTATGTATGTTTCTTATTGTTTCCCATACTTCAAAGATTATTTTGAGTCAAGGAGAAGCCTCAATTTGTAATAAATCTTGTGCCTTGGCCAAATAAAAGAGAAGATTCAACAAAAATATCAGGGGATTGGTTTAATGGTCTGGTTTATCAAAGTATGAAAGCTTCGATCTCACTAGTGAATGAGATATGTCTTTATATTTCATGAGGAACCCGTGTAATCAACACCAAATGATCCATGTGCTCCTAAAAGTCGAAGCTCTAAAGGTCATGTTATCCAAAATTACCCCCGAGTTATTTTGGCTTTAACGAGGATAAAAATGGACTTAGCCATTTTTAAGGGGTCTAGGACATTCATACAA